>JAHREE010000157.1:3943828-4117858 GCA_033628505.1 Tringa tobata | reverse complement strand
TTTTTCTTTTTCTTTTTCTTTTTCTTTTTCTTTTTCTTTTTCTTTTTTTCATTTCTCATGATAGTTCTGTCTCTAAATGTAGCTTTCAGTGTAAGAGTGAGCAGAATTTAATGGAAGTGATGCACAAGAAAGCAAAGTGAAGGGCTACTTGTATGTGCAACTGGTCATGAATACTTAAATTATATATAGAGACACATTTAAGCAGTAAACACTTTACAGTCACCCAATCAGCAAAGCGAAATGACGGCTTTGATATATCACAAGATATTTGTCATTTTAGTGGTTTTAATCCACAGAGTTAAAATCATGTATTTGTCAGATAAGGTGAAATAAACAGTGATGTTAGAAAAATCACGAACTTCTAGCCGATTGTCTATGAGTGGACATTATTCATGGCAATTTATTATTTCAGCTCAATGCAACAGCAAAAATGGAAACTTTTGTTCACCTCTGCATGTCTCTGTCAGCTTACTATTTCCCTGAAGCACTGTTATTTTGCTAACAGAAAAAAGAGATCTGTAAAGGGAAGCTAGCAGTCTATTGTCTTTTTTATAGAGACCGTGAAAATTTTATTAAAGTTATCATTTTGTTTTAAAGGGAAACAAATGAAAAACTCAACACATAACACTAACTTTGTAATTACTGATCGTGTGTTTGGTTCCCTTATCTGCAATCTGTGTGTCTAACAGTTTCACTCTATTAGTCTCACTGCACAACGTATTCTGAACAATATACAGATATTTTATTCGCAAATGTTCTCATGCCATGGCAATTTTCACTTTGCTTTAATATTAAATCAGAATGGTGGTAAGAAAGAATGCTACTAGGAAAATGCTACTAAATATGTTGCTTTTCAGATGACATTTCATACTAAGGTCTTGGTCATAAATATTCCAGTGACAGTGTTTGAGATGATAGGGATGAATTATCTCCAGTTACTAGAGTCAAAGTGAAAGTGCTTGGTTTTTCACCCAGTTGCCGCACTAAGTGCTCTGGGATCAATAGCCAGAGCATTTAATGTATGATTAAGAAAGTGACTTACACCCCGTATGAGAGCAGTAAAGTGAGAGATTCTGTGGCAGTTTTGAGTTGAACATGAAAATACCATCAGAGTATAAAATTCTGTTGTCCTCCTTGGTGTTAAACTAAGAATTAGATTGCATTGTCTAGCCAACACGACTGAGAAGTAGCCAGCAATTAACTGCATTATAATATGGAATTATTACTCCAAGAATTATTTTTTTTTCTTCTCCTCCACCAAAAAAAGGGTGATGTCATGGTAAATATATACCACTACCATCATATTTTATTTTTCATTTCAGTTGTGAAGAAAGCCTTTAGAAGCTTAGCAATTTCTGTGTGTTTCTAGTTGACAAATGGTAATAACTGTGGATGCTAATTTCTGCAATGTTCTAAATACTCTGTGGAGCATGAAGTCAGTCAGAAGACCCTTGAAGAAAGTTAACCTTTAGAGTTTGGGCAAGTTGACTACAGGGAACTAATTATATTTACAATGAACATTCAGATGTTGGCCTAATTTACATTGCTAGTATTCCCAAGCTGTTCACTTACAATGTATGGGGGGAGGTGGTCACTAAAATTTTGATTTGTTATCTTATAGGACCTTGTGGTACATTTTAAGTATTGGAAATTGTCTGTATTTAAAATGAACTGTTTTTTACAACATCCAATGTCTTATGCCTTTATGATTTTTCTAAGCATGTCTGTGTCTTGGGAATTTTCAAGACTAAGTTGAAATAATTGCTGACTGAGCTCATAGGATAAAAACGTTCACTTGCAGAATAGCCATTAACCGAATTTAGGTCATTTAGCTACTAATCAAGTTGAATCTCACAAGTCATAATGTTTAGCAACAACAAAACGAAAAAGCAAAGAACTTTTTCCTTTTTTTTCCAAGTGTTTTCTTCTTGTTTTTTCATATGTCACCTTTCTGGCATTAAAACCAAAGTGAATGGGAAGAGCCTCTTGCATAGCCTCAGTTAGTAAGAAAAGTGCAGCAAACAAGCATTTGTTAAGAAGTCATGGGGTCACAGCCCAGTGTTAAAGGCACAACAAATGTACCAGCAGCTTTGGTATAATGCTACCCATAAAGCAATACAATCGCAAGAATAACATTTTCTTAATGGAAGTTTCTTGGAAATGATAGCAGCTTCACAAACATATATCCATATCTCTCTATGGATGTCTGAATATCTCAACATTTATCTTTTACTCTCCTGCTTTTCAGCATTTGTAACCACTATATTGATTGTATTTAAACATATATATTTTGCGTGATCTGGTAGAAAATGGCAGGACAATATCTTACTGTGAAGCTGCAGAAAGAAAATAGAGGCACCGATAACACATCAGAATCTTCCTGTTGAAATAGACTCTAGGATGGCTAAACTGGCACTGAATGAACGTGGATTTCCATGAACTAATCTCAGTGCAACTCAACCAAGTTCCTCTGAACAGAGGACATATAATGGGGTATAGCACTAACAAAGTCAAAAAAGGCTAATGACTCATTAGGAAAAAAAAAAATTAGCTCTCTCGATCTGGGTTCTGTGCACATTTCTGCCTTTGTACTCCTTGATCTACCCTTCACTAGACAGTGCAAAAGACAGCTGATATGCACAGTGTTGTCAGTGGTGGACAGAGAGCATGGAAGAACAATTAGATTAGGTGCTAAGCTAGTGTGAATACCAATGTTAAATACTGATATTGACAAGATGAATAAACACAAATGATAGACAACAAGATGATAGAACACAAATAGAAACTAGGCAAACCCCTGCTGGATGCCTTGTCTAGAACACCAAACTATGTATCCATGGGTAGGAATTACAGATGATTGAAACAACAAAAAGACAGGACTAAATCAAATGGATCAGCAAGCAGCGTGTTTATGTATTTTAGATAGGAATTTCATGTTTTAACAGGGAAAAGAAATTGTATCTTAGAACAGCTGTGATAGAACTTTATGATGCTGTAACCTGCAGCAAATTTTCTATTTACTCTACAAAAGTAAAGGTAATGACCTTGTGCTGACAAATAGACTGCTACATTTTTCAGGATTTTATGCTGTGTAAGAGGAATGGGATGTTAAAACTTCTTGATAGGAGACCTCAGATGATACAAGACAAAAGAAAATGTGGCAGAAAAATTTGAGCAGTGGATTTGGATCAAGTTTTCTACTTTTCTTTGGAATCCATTTCAGTATCTGCTTCCACATTTTATTTTATTTTTTAAATTAGCCATCTTTTACATATAATAGTTGCCACATTCACCGCCAGCCTTGATATCATAAATTAAGTGGTGGTCTCTAGATAAGTACTCTGTTGCTTGCCAAGGGAAGTGAACATGACAGTTCTGCATAAGAAGTTCCTACATATGCAAAACCAGAAGTCAAAATAGCTGCAATAAAAAAAAAATCACTTTCCTGATTTTCTACAAATGCCTTTTACTCCTCTTCATGAGGAAAGACATGTATTGTCTCTGCTTGTATTCCCTTGTGGCACCATTTGAGTATCATAAACTCATTGTACAACCAGTCAAGTCATTTTCTCACCTCACATGAGATTGGAGGTTTGTCTCAACAAGTCTACAGTTTATTTGCAAAGCTGACAAACTGGAGAAGTGATCAAACTTCATTGTGGAGGGCTCTGTTTTTCTAAAAGAAGGTAACATCATGTAATCCAGCCCTGAATTACTACTACTGTCATCCCATTTGTCATGAATGCAATACAATTGCTCTTTCCACGTCTGCTGACTTTGGAAAAATATTAATCTTCTAGTGTCACAGGTGGCTTTCTGTTAATTCGATCTTCACACTCAAATGCCATGTTCTGTTTATCCCACGCTTAGAGATCAGAAGGTGGGATAAGACCGTTGGGGTAATTTCAGTTGCACTATAATTGCAACATGATCCTCTCCACTTAAGAGATAAGTGTTTTATCTGGTCTACTCTGAATATAGCTTTGTTGATGCATCAGTGACTTCTTTTGAAAAGCTACTCAATTGCCTAATGGACTTCATGGGTGGAATTCTTTTTATCAGTAAGCTAACATTTACATTTTTGTATTATAGTTCATGACTCTTTAATCACCTTAAATAATGCCTTGTCTTTCCCCCGACAATATTTCCTAACAGTAGTTGAGAACCTAAGTGTATACTGAATGTCAGTGTAGTGTAGATTAGATTAATTAGAATGAAATCCACTGTCACCAAATGAAAGCTACTTTCCTTTTTCCCTTCCTCATTTTTGTCTACATAAATTTACTACATAAATTTAGTAATAGAATTTTTCTAATCCTGCATAATTCAACGGATTTTTCGCCTCAAGTGATCTGATACTTATACACGTAACTTTTGTTAGCTAAACTGTAACTGCCAGAGGTATAACTTTGTTTCAATGTATCTGTCTACCCTAAAAAAATCAGGAAACAAGTGGTCTGACTAATGTAAAATCAATTAGCATATAAGCGTTGGTGTATATATATTGGGGCTGTGTGTGTGTATATGGACATAGGCACTTAGCTGGAAATTATATTAAATATTTATAGATCCCATTATGTTCAGTTTCTACCACAGCTGTTTAGGCATCTGAATTAGCAAATAAGGTTTTATTTCTGGGATAACTAATGGTCCAGTCTCATATTCCTTGAGCATCCAGAATTTTCAGTGAGATCAAGTAGACATCAGTATGAAACAAACAAACAAACAAAACCCCCACTTATACCAGAATGATGACATACAATAATCTTCTTAATTTATGCATATTTCCCTTAAAATTTTTGAAATAATGAGTCTTATTTTCATATTGAGTTCTAATCTCAACTTTTAAGATGCTTGTATGATTTTGCGTGAGATGGAATTTTAATTCACCCTTATCCTAACAAATGAGTGAATAAATGGATATTTTTTTACTGAAGTCCAACACATTTTACATGGTAAAATACCCGCAATCTGAACTCTCCCTACTCACTCTTCTATTTGTCCAAAATGACAGAAATGGCAGCTCTTTTTCAAACTTGTAGTTCTTGTGTCCTTTATGCAAATCTAAGCTCTGTTTTTCTCCTTTCACTCTTTCTGCAGGTATACACCCTGTTTATACATGGCTAATTGAAATATTTACTGTGGTGGGAAGTGACTGCAGATTTGGAAGAAGAAAAGATAATAGAAAGATTATTCTCACCTTATATATACTCTAATGGTGGACAATTAAGGATCTGATGATGAAGCTATGATATCATGAGATAAGCCAGGGGCTATAGACTATGCTACAGGATGCTTTTGACCTCAGGGATTGCAGCAGGAGACAACACCACTACTGTATCACTAAAGAGTATCATGGCTCATTCTGGTGTGCAGTCCGGAGCCAGGGAGTTGCTTTGCAACCGCTTATAATGCTGAAACTATGGTTGGGTAATAGTGTATGGAGCATGTGTAAGAGTCTCATAAAGAAAGCATGAGACCTGACAGGTCTGTTTGGTGTGTGATTACAAGGCGGTCACATACAGAATGAAATAATTACTTTAATGAAAGTAATACTTGTCCTGAGTTCAGTTTAAGGCTCAGAGTAGAATAAGGCCACTTTTATTTATCTTTGTATTTATGTCTCATCCCTTACTTCTCCTCCAAATACACAAATACCTGAAAAATATGGACAATTTTATCATCACAGCAACTTGGGTTGGGGAAGGATTTGTGTTACAGAAGAGTAACTAAGGCATAAACAGCCTGGACCTGCCTGCTCTTCAGCCTGCCAGATTAAAGACTTGGTCAGGACAGACTCAGGAAGCAATAGGGCAGTGTCATGAAAGCCTTGGAACAGCTCACTAAGGCACAGAAAATGATTAGCTATTACAGGAGTCATGGATATTTCTGTAGGAGAATGTGAAAATGGGAGCCACGCATCCCTTCTCAGGAGGAAATATGGCCAAAATTTTTTTCCAAGGGAATGCCCCACGTGAAACCAGAGTCCTGGCATTCCTCCTCTTAAAGAAAACTGCTCTGTAGCTCATTTAGTCACACTATCAGTGTTACTTTTGCTTAGTCTCTCTCTCTGTGTCACTGAACTTTGGACAGTCAGTGGCACAGTTTCAACGGATAAAGGACACCTTTCCTGCCCCTCCCAAATGATCTGCAGCCTAATAGGGCAAAGTCTTAAAATATAGGAGCAGAGCACTGAAACCCCATTTTTTATACTGAACCCGCTGCTGTCATGGAATATGTGGAAGAGAAGATATTTTATAGAAAGGTTTTCAACTGTGTATGTACCCTGTTTTAAAATGGAATGATAAATAACTCAGAATATTTTATATCCTTACTGGCAAGATATTAGCCATATCCATTTCAACAAAATGTTCTTTATTTTGAGGGAATAAATGTTCAGTAAATTGATCACAGTGATGGATAAAGCTGCAATCTAAACACCAAAGACAGCAATAAAAAATAAACATCTACTCAGTGTCAAGAAATTCATCTTATAAGAATGAGACAGTATTTTGTCACAATGGTCTATTCTTATGACTTCTTATTGCTTTTTGAGTACTTGATTAACTATATATATAGCCTTGTGTTCTTGTTCCCATGTTCTTAACAATGCTTCAAGACACTGTGCCTTTTTATGCTTTAACTATTGTGCAATAAAGTATATATTTTCAAGCCAGATTTAGAGTAGATCTAATGAAAAAAAATCAAGGAAATCTACAGCTCAACTCTTCTGTTATTGCAAATATGTCTTCTGATTGGAAATAAAGATGTTTTATTGGCATTTTTAACCCACCAGAAAATGGATAAGTAATAAATCTATTGTTTTACAACTATATTTCATAAATGAGCTAGGTGAAGAATTTTGTTTCCAAGCAATTCCTAGGAAACACTACTCATTTAGTTTACATGTGAGCAAAATGACCACTAATTTGCAGACTCACGATAATACTGTTCAGCTGTTCAAAAAAATTTGTGCTGCTACTAATTAAATGACTTTGGAGTTTTGGGAACATACTGCTATAGATGACCCTGGCAACACCTCTTCAATCCATGTATTTTTCTATCATTCTTGAAAAATAGTAGTCATTCTGCCCTAAAAAAAAAAAAAAGAGACATAAAAAAAATTTCCTTGTGTCATGCCATTAGAAAATTATTTTGTTCATAACTATGTTTAATTATTGCTTTAATGCCAGTGATTACATTAAATTAAATCTGCATGGGATTTCCAAGCTACAGTATCTCAAACAGGAACTGAATTTTCTTAAAGCTGCAGTATGCAAAAAGAGAAAAAAATATATTCTTTACATTCATGACATTTTTTGCTTGTTTTTAGCTTGGAGCCATACCACACAGCTCCACAAATGCTTGTGTCAGCAAAACTGAGGAATTCCCAAACTTTCAATATGTGGGAATGAACAAATTGTCTAAAACAAATATGTAGAGATCCTAGAAAAACAATCTGTGCTGTCATTGAGGTCATAGTCACAATTTTACTATATTAAATCATGCTGCAATTTACTTTAGAAACAATATGTACTAAACCAGAGATACAGATAAAACCACAATTCTGCTGCTCTCTAATTTAGAAAGTATTTAAATTGTTCAAAATAAATACATTCTTACCCTGTCCACTGATGTGTATATATTCTATATACACATATACAATAAGGCAGTGTGGTACCTATATTTATAATATAGATGGCATCATCAGTATGTTCAGGAAAAACTGCATTTATATGGAACGTAACAGAATTGTAAACTTTGCTGAGTATCTCACCGAATTGAAATAAATAGCTTAGGCTCTTCAAGTTTCATTTTTATGCTCAACAAACTGTCACCAAGGAAGTAGTTTTGCATGGTTTATGACAGCTTCAAGAGATTTGCAGTAGTGCCCTGAATGCATTCAATTATACTTAATATCAACCTTCAAAATTACTTTTTGCCATTACGTGGACAACTTTAGTGCAGAAGGAAGGGCTTTGTTCAGATATAGTATGTTAATGTCATCAATTTGAACATCTGATATATTCAAACAAGCCATTCAGTATAGAGAAAAAATTGGATGGAATATATCTTAAATATCACAGGCCTTTTTTTCCCCAGTATTATCCGGCTGAGCAGTCAACTACAGTGACTCGGCAAGAGGCTGAAGAGGACAGGTTGAGCCCTGGGGAAAACCCTGCTGCTATGGCAGAGCTTGGGCCCCAGGGAGTGCCCGTGGACCTCATATACCAGGAGTTTCCTCTTCTTTGCCACTTGGCTGTGGCTCCAGTCTCCAGAAAATGTAAGAAAAAACCCAGATTATTAAAACATTACCTGAAAAAAGCATCTAGGATTTCCGCCCCCCCTATACTTTGGATGAGGTGGACGGTCCCTTATCATCTGCCTCTCACCATGGACTCTGGTTGGAAACAGCTCCACTGGTTCTGTGTGCTGGGCCTTACCAGATTAACCTCATGTGAGTAACTGCCGCTTTAACAGTTGCTGCTGACAGTCAGTCAACATCTATATTAAGCAGTCATCCTTATTCTGTGTTTGAAAATGTGAAAGGTCTAATATTCTTTAAAGCTAAATACTGGATCTACTATCTCTGAAATCAGTCAGTACTGTGACCTGGCAAACCTAAAAATTAGAACATAGATGTTGTTATCATGGAAAGGACAGCAATGATTTGGAGTGTGCATTTTAGGATATATCACTTAAAAAGACTCCATCGAGTGTCTGTGGTGAGGTGCTGGCAGCTGGGGGCTACAGGGGTGGCCTCTGTGAGGAGAGGCCAGAGGCTGCCCCATGCCAGGCACAGCTGGTCCCATTTGGTTCCATCTGGCTCCACTGCAAGGTGCAGCTGAGACCATCAGTGAAAACTGGTGATGACTGTGAAAGCGTAATTTAAAAAAGACCAAAATGCTGTACAGGCAGAGGAGTGAGTAAAAAAGTATGAGGAGCAGCTCTCACATGGCCTTGCCGTAATGCGTGGTCCTGCGGGTGAAATTGGTGACTGTGCTGTGGTGAGGAGTGTTTTGAAAGAGACGTGGTAAATTCATACAAGAGAAAAGAGATTTTCTCTCATCATGAGTAAATATAATGCTTTAGTCTGTTATGTCTAAAAATCTACAGCCGAAGTATGCACGTAGTAAAGCACAACTAGCTTTTTTTTAAATCATCTCTACTCCTTGAATGCAATTCTATAAGTGCTCAATTAAAAAATATAAAAATATTTCAAAAAGATCATGTGTAACTCAGAAATAAGGTCCGATTGCTAGGTGTTTCTTGGAACATAATGTGATGTGTCATTAAGGCTAATGAGTCTACGAAAAAAATTTGAAAAGACTGTCTACAAAAGAGCAATCTTACATAGACATGCTGATGTGCCTAATTAAAGAAGCTGGATCGTGATCATCAGGATAATGTAAGTACTAATAACGTAGTAGTTTAGCTTAATCTAAATTGGACTGTTCTGGAAAATAACCACTAATTGGTATTGAGAGAGACTGATGAAGTCATGTAATTTTTGCTGATAGTACTATACTTAGCATGCAGAAATAAGTTCACTCCAACGCTAGACAAAACAGCTCTAGTGAACTGCAAATAAGCACATAGCATAAATGCTGCCTTTTTGCTAAGTACTACGATCAACAATGTACTGTTATCTGCAGCCTCAATTAGAGAAAACTTCGGGTTTTGACAACAGTAACAAAACATTGTAAGTGTTGGCAGCAGTCTGGAGGCCCAGCCCAGGCCCGGGCTGCAATAACACATGGAGTTTCCTGCTAGCGCAGCTCCTCAGGCAGCCTGAGCCAGGGGGATGAGTCCCTAATGATTACTGGCTCTGGCAGATTTTCTCCTGTGAGAAGCTAACACTTTACTGAAGTCTTTTCAGTTCTGCAAAGCTTTCACCACCTTCTTGTTAAAACTAACACAATAAAATTCTGCAAGGCCAGTGAAAGTTGTGCAAGCAATATAAAAGCCCATTAACTAACTCAAATTATATGATCATAACATCTTCTCTAAACAAGAAAAAAAGCAAAACACGAAAAGTACCATTTTGCAGGTTGAGCAATTATATTAAAAATCAGAACGTTACAAAACTGAGCTTCTCATATTAAACGCTAATTTGGCAATTTGTTGTATTATTGTATTATATTTTGTATATATGCAGTGATAGAATACTTCTGTGTTATTAAATGTGTACTCTGAAATATAAAGAGAACACAAGTTCAACAGTTTCACTGCAGACTTTAGCATCACTTTTAGGAAAATGTATATATTTTAATTTCTGTGTCATTGGCTTTTATAAGTGTCTGAAGATTCTGTATTACAATTATACAGAGTAACCATTTTAAGCAGTACACCCAATTTCATGCCTTTTAGTTATTGATAGAGTCTAAACATTTCAATTGTCATTCTGCTTACTCTAACTCCAGCTGCTAATTGTAACTCATTAAGCACGTACCTGCTTCAGGTCACCGTCTTACCTACAGATGGATATCATTAAAATTTTGTTTGTGTTAAGCAACAAGATGCACAAGACAGGTGATCTTTTGATTTAGCTTTTAGAACAAGATCTTTGCTGATGACAGAGCAGATGGTCAACTTTGCTGAAATGGAGAATTAAAATAGCTAGATAGATTTTAGCAGATGTTTACTACATTCATGCATAAATAAACATAATCCTCATTCTGTATCTCCTCAATCCGGATTCTAGGTGTAAAGGATGTGCAGTACGTCATGTGTAGTGTGTTCAGAAACTTGAACCATGATAACTCTTAACTTTCTAGTATCAACTACAGTTAAAAAATGATGTCTTGTTTTTATCCATCAGAAGACATAATGATTGTTAAAATCGCAATTTATTTTCATGTATTTGCATTATGATTTATTACAAAGGGAAAGTTTCTTACCGATCAGAATGGTATTTTCAGGTTAGGCTGCTCATTTTAGGAGTAAAAATAGGAACTATATAGTACAGGTTCTTTAGCAATGCTCACTGCTCAAGCACAAATAATGGATGTCAGTAAGTATTATACTCAGCCCTGAAACTCACACGTAAATCCAGATCCTGTTGTTTGTGTTTAGCTTCCATTAGAAGGCCACTCATTTTGAGACTTTCCAGTCTGCAGATACTACTTCCACAAATTCATCATTTTAGATTTATCAGCAAGAAAGTTAAAACAGAATACTTCAACTTGGACCAACTTGACCAAAAATCAACACGGTCACAGTGAAGTGACTATCAGTGAGGTGTGGGGTTTGTAGTACAGCCTGAGAAGTCATCACTGTATGGCAGCACTTGACATAGACTCCTGGTGCTTAGGCGGAAAATGGAGGATGTGTTGTCTTTTACTAACAATACAAACTATGCAGAATAGACTTTTGGAGCATAATCTTGTGAAGTGCATAGATGCCAAATACACATTTCTCTTCACACATCATAGGCAATCAAGGATTGTCTTATTTCCGAGGCTATGGGATTTTTCATGAAAATATATTGATTCATCAAAAGCAAAATACTTCACAGACATGTACAGCTTTCATAAGGTTTAATATGGAGAAAGTTTGTCAAGAATCCTTGGTTTATCAAGAAAAGTTCTTTGTCAATAAATTTTCCTCACTGACAATATGTTATCTCTGAAATTCATCTTCAAAACTGGAAATCTTTGTTCATATGCTCAACCTGAAACAGTTTCCTGAAAGAAAACCAGCAAGTTCATAAGTTCATGTACACTATACAGTGTTTTATATAGGTAGGATTTTCAGAGGTACATGCTCAGTACTTGGCAGATTTCTACAGGACCTCAAATCCAGAATACTGAAAACTACTGATTTTATACCAGGTAGAACAGTTCCAAGATGAGTGGGAAAGAGCAAAGCCCCAGGGAAACCATCACTTGTTTACAGGGCTTGGCTTCAGATATGGAAAGTCATGGTTCTGGGCATGATGAGTGGCACTCTCTTGGGGTCACCATAAGATTAAATACCAAGAATATAAGTAGTTCTGATAGGAGACTTGCTATTTTCTGTAAAAGTTTGAGCAGACAATAAGCAACTCGACATTTTTCATAGAAAAGAGATAATAAAATAATCCTGCCTGTCTCCTAAGCTTCAGCAGAAGTCACTGTCTCTTTCCTTCAGTGGGACCATGTAACATCAGCTGCTCAGCAACTCATCTGACAAGTCAGAGCTCTGGAGTTATCTGATAAATGACTGGTGCAGTAAAATGGCTTGAGCCTTTCCTGTCACAAAAGATGAAAAGGCATCGTATCTTCAGTCTTCTGGACCAAGAAGTTAATTGCATTCACTCTGAAGTACTGAGTGGTCCCATCCATTGTCAAATGGGCTGCACACCTTGAACTCTGACAGAGCGTCCTCTGAGGCAAGTGACAGTGGTACACTATTATTGATTAACATTGTCCACAAGTGAGTCAGAGCACGGTCCCTTAATACTACCACTGTGTAAATACAGAAAACAATTTTTTTTTGAGAAAGAAAACACATCTGGGCTTCTGCCACTGTGAATTCAGAATGTTTTCTGAGCCCTTAGCATTAATGTCTGAAATAAAAGTACTCTTAAGATAGTACAGGTCTCTTTTCGGACAGTGAATGATCTTCAGACAGTGAAGTGGATTGAGAACTAGCTCACTGGCAGAGCTCAGAGGGTTGCGATCAGTGACACGGAGTCCAGTTGGAGGCCTGTAACTAGTGGTGTTCCCCAGTTCAACAGAACAACCAGTGGTGTTCAGTACTGGGTCCAGTCTTGTTCAATATATTCATCAATAACCTAGGTGGGAGTGTGCCCTCCGCAAGTTTGCCGACAATACAAAACTGGAAGGAGTGGCTGACACACCAGAAGGCTGTGTTGCCATTCAACAAGACCTGGACAAGACCTAGAAAGTTGGGCGGTGAGGAACCTGATGAAATTCAACAAGGGCAAGCGTAGGGTCCTGCACCTAGGGAGGAATAATCCCATACACCAGTACAGGTTAAGGGCTGACCTGCCGGAAAGCAGCTCTGCAGAGAGAGACCTGGGAGTCCTGGTGGACAACAGGATGACCATGAGCCAGCAATGTGACCTTGTTGTCAAGAAGGCCAGTGGTCTCCCAGTGGTCTGCCCTGGTGAGGCTGCATCTAGACTACTGTGTCCCGTTCTAGGCCCCCCAGTTCAAGAAGGACAGGGAACTACTGGAAAGAGCCCAGTGGAGGGCTACAAAGATGATCAAGGGAATGGAGCAACTCTCTTATGAGAAAGGCTGAGACACCTGGGTCTGTTTAGCCTGGAGAGGAGAAGACTGAGAGAGGATCTTATCAGTGTTTATAAATATCTAAAGAGCAGGTGTCCAGAGGATGGGGTCAGACTCTTCTCAGTGGTACCTGGTGACAGGACAAGGGGCAACGGACATGAACTGGAACACAGGAAGTTCCATCTAACATGTGGAAAAACTTCTTTACTTTGAGGGTAACAAAGCACTAGATCAGGCTGCCCAGGGAGGCTGTGGTGACTCCGTCTCTGGGGGTATTCAAAACCCGCCTGGATGCTTTCTTGTCCGGCCTGCTCTAGGTGAACCTGCTCAGGCAGGGGGGTTGGACTAGATGATTTCCAAAGGTCCCTCCTAACCCTTACCATTCTGTGATTCCGGCCCAGAAGCCACAGATGAAGAGTACAGACACTTGCTAAAGTATATGCATCTGGATCAAACTCCATATCAAAAGCAGCTTTGACAAGTGAGACACCTTAACTATCTATTCCTTTCCTTTCAGTGGAAGGAGATAAAATTATCTTCCTGAAAGGCTGATGAAATAGTTTATGACATTCAGATATAGGCTTTAATTTTTTTCTCTCAATGTTTTCCAATTGGGGCATTACCAATTCTGTTATATGTACCATGCCATTTCATACCTTGCCAACACAATAAAGAAACAGAATGATAAAACTTGTCAGAACCACAAGATGGCAATACTGTTTAAAATATAAAGCTTAGTCAACTAAAACAACACCATTCATAGCAGATACCATGCATACCACTTGTTTACAACTACAGTGTAAGATGGCTATTTTTCAAGGAAGATAGCCACTAGTTAGTGGTATCCTCAGGCTTTGTTTTAATTTTCTTTTTAATAAGTAGAGTAGAAGAGGTTCTTGTTCAATAATGTGGCTCAAAATCCAGTGGAACAATTCTGCTAGATTTTAACACAAAAAGTGTAAGAGGTAAGAATGAACATGTTGCAATCAGTGAACATATTGCGTGCTCGTTTTCTCTTTCATGTCTTCAGTTTCTGCAGAAGAGAAATTTGAGGCCATTAAATAGTTTCTGGCAGCTATTTTTGTTGATTAGCTATCATGTTAATAATTACAGCCACTTTCAGGCAGCAGTGAGAGCAGATGCAGGGAGCTGCTTTGGCATTGCCTCGTCAATATAAAATGTGTTGTGTACAAAAGGTGTCATTCAGAGCAAGCAGATAAAATGTTACTATATACTCTAGGGTAAACATTGTATTCCCATTTCTGGGGCACTGCCTGCTTATGATATTAAATAGTTATTGATATTGGCTCTTAAAACAAAACAAAGAATCACACCAAAGTGTTTACTTATCCAAGAAGATAGGTGGCGAGCTTCACAAGTAATGAGACTAAGGACTAAGACTAAATTATCTCACAGCCAGGCAAACGCATATGAACTCATTCAAAAATGTGCATAAACACACATATGCATGCTCATGCAGTGCTAAAAGGAATGATGGAAAATCATGAAGAAATTCTATTCCAGGGACATACATAATGATATAAAAATAGAAAATCTAGTCTTGTCTGCACACTGTATAGCGGCAAGAGGAGTCCTAGGCCCACACATGCCCCCAGAATCATGAGGGAAATCGCTTTCAGCAGGTAAGCTCTTGCTGTTTTAGTCCCTGTCTCAGACAGGACTCTGCTAGGGAGCTGGCAGTTGCAGGCTGCAGAAACGCTGATTTGCCATGCTGAAGATTTGTCATGGCACAGTAAGAACTTGTTGTTAGTCAACCGATTGCCATGACAAACTCAATATATCTGTTTCTGTTTACACTGACAGATGCAAATAACTACCCAAATCGCTAGCTCAGAGCCTCATTCAAGGTATGTTTTTCAGCAACATGAGCACAGTGCCCAGTACTGATCTATGAACAGGAATGTTATTATATTTAACTGCAGGGTATATCTTTTTCCTTGATGCATACTATAGCATGTAACTCCCATTAACTTTAAAGGGTTATAGGCTCTAGGAACATCAAAGTAGAACATACCCTAAGGAAATAGAGTCTGTTCTTGGATGCACATGCACAGTTGCTATTGACATTAATATGAGTGCAGTTCTTAGCCATAAGTATGCCTATTTCTACTGGAACCGAGGTCAATTCTCATGGAAAAGTCTTACAGAATTTCCAGAAAATAGCAACTACTAAGAATATGGTTTAAGCCAAACTATTTAAAACCAAAATCTTATTAGCCAATGAGATAATCCATTACACACAGCTAATTTCAAAATGACCAACAGCAAGTATCTCATCCTATTTATTTCTATAGGACTTATCTGTCTCATATCTTGAATTGCACAGTCTCACTCTTCCAGCTAGAATTCTTTTCCATGAGTTGATATAAAGTAGCAGATGCATTCACCTCTTTTACTTGCTGCTTGCCTAAACATTCAAGCATTGTGGATGTGCAGCTCAGGCATGATTTTCAGCCTAGATTATCATCAGTAGCCATTAATATCTACTCTTCACAAAAGCAAAAACTTCATCTTGATCTCAATGTAACTTCTCTGTCATAATGCAAGTTTTCCTGAGAAAGAACTAACAGTTCCCCACACAAGTATTAGAAATTGAACTTTCTCCTATATGTCTAGCATTTAGGTTAGACATTTACACCTAGTTACAAGTTTGCATGTCCTATGGGGAATTCTGCCTTTACAGGTGATTAGGCAATGAGCTGTCTTAGCTACTCAAATCCTCAACTTGTATGCAGTGAAATAGGGATATGAAGGATAAGTATGCAGCAAGCTGAGAACATGAAGCCCTCAGTATCAAGTGTATGGAAAACTGCATGGCCCTGGTGCTTAAAATCAACTTCCATGATTTATCATAACAGGCTATATCTGCCACAGCAGATGCGAAAAAGTCCACTGAATCAGTGGAGATCTAGAAGGTCAGAAGAGGAAAGAATTTATCAAAATTTCTAGTATTTTCCTGTCCAAATATGGAAACACACTGTCAGCCAGACTTTATATATATATACGTGTGTCTGTCTTCAAAAAACAATAGGAAACACATCCAAAAAGATAACAATATCTGATATTATTGACTATTTTATTCACTCTTGCACTGCGACATTACTTAGCTCTCCTAAAAATCAGAATCTCTTTGCTGCAATTTTGGTAGCATGACAGTGTGGGAAGAAGGCATAAATAAATAATAAAGTGACCTGTAGACTAATATGCTCCCTAGTTCAAAAGTATTTTTAAGTATATATTTTAAGATGACATGCCATTAAAATAAAAAATTAATAAACAGAAGCAACAAAAAGCAACATATTTCATTTCACATTAGATACATCTAGGTGACTTGTCACTCCACCATACCTTACCAGAGGATGACAGAGGGAACAGGCTACACGACCAAAGGACAACAGCTGTGCCATCAGTCACCTTGAATTTGAGCACCGGATCTCCTGTGCCAGAGCAGAAGCATCACATATCTTGTCCAATATTCTATCTTTGAAAGTGACCAGCTTCTACAGAAAGTGCAGGAAAAGGATGTGAAGGAAAATTATGGGATAACTTCTTTATATGTAAGGAATTGCTAAGTTAAGTAAAACAGTAACTGATTTATACCTCTATGCACAAAGGTTTCTAGCCTTTATGTTTCTTTATCGTATCTTAAATACAACCCAGATCATTCCTTCACAATGTTTTCAGGTTAAAGAATCCTTACTACAGCAAAAAACTTTTTTGTTACTGTTTTTATTTGCTATTAAAGAGCAAAAGTGCTGCCACAGAGTTAAGAAGTAATTTTGTGTTTGTTTTGAGAAGTGGGAGAAAACACTTGACCTTGAAAAAAAAACCAATGCAGAGTAGAGGGAGACCAGAAGAAAGGTCAAATTGTCTTCACTTTTGAGTGTCTTTCATCCTCTGAAGGTCCCAACAAACTGGCTGAAAGGTGTGTTTGTATTGTATGTGCGTTCCTTTATGTGCATACTCTTCAGGTGACATGAAACTCAAAAATACTCAAGGAGATAAAAGCTTTAAGCTTTGGCCATATGAAAAATCAATATCCAAAGAAGGTTTCCAGCAAGGCATATATCTGGGAGTTATTTCAGAATGTACCCATTCCCTAATGTTGTAGTGTTGTTTTGGAAAGAATTGTCTTTGCAAAGAGTACTTCTGGGAACTATGATACATCCCATAATCTCCTCTGACAGTGAACAGGATGAGTAAATGTAAAGAATGGATAATGTAGCATGGAGAAAATAAGAATCAAGCCATTTAAAACCTAAACTGAGGTTTCTGTTGTAGTGGTGTTGGTAGAGGGGCCGAGTTACTAAAATGTGTCACGATTTGCTGTTTCATAGCACCAACAGAAAATCAGAATAGCGCTAGGGCCACAAGACTGGTCTAAATTGCAAAAAGTAACACAGATATGGGCATTAGGGTATGGAAAAAGTCTGTTACATCCATTCAACACGAAACCACCACTCCTTATGGGCTACTATTGAAAGTGGAATTAGTTACCTGGTGCTTTTTGCCCCCAGGGAGCCTATAAAGGAAATTAATGCAGAAAAGCCCACTGCACTATATATATCTTTATGTTTTTATATATATATAGTAATATATATATAACTCTATGTTTGCCTTGCAGTAACTTCCTATATAGACAAAACCTAACAATCCAAGACCAATACTTCTAAGACACCGAAAGTTTTCAAAGACAACAAGTAACAGCAAGAACCTGAACTGTTCATAGTAAGTGGTTTACAGCTGAAATATTATCTTCTAAAAGATGGCTTCTGAGCATGTTTCTGTAGATTGGTTTACCCCAAATATTTTAGCAAAACCTAGCTGAATCTAATCTACATCTCTAGATCTCTCTTGAAGACCCCCCTCCCTTTTTTTTTTTTTTCATCTCTTCTATAAGACTGCAAGGCATCGTCCTCTTTCCCCTGGTACTCAAACCCATATTCTGCTTTTCAAAGATGATTGAATTTTTGAAAGTTTTCCTAGCAAAAGAAAGGCAATTCTGTGTACAAGGCTCCTGTCAAATATGCTGCATTCAACATAAATGTGGGGTCACCATTCCACCATTCCAAATTCAACAATCCATACCCATTGCCCTGTTAAAATCTGCTTTAATTTGCTGTTACTGCAATATTTGGAATATCTCCCCAGCATTTGATCTTCTACTCTAGAGTATTTTAAAAACTTCTAACAGTAATGTTTTGGTTTTTCCCCCCCCACAAAGTCAGAATTATATAAAATGAGGAAGAGTAACTGATAATGAGCAGGAAGATGTGGTAAATTGTTCAGCAGCTTCTGGACAGCACATCTAACTTAGCCTTTAAGAATAAAACATATACATGAGAACATCTTCTCAGTTTTTATTCCTCTCACTTACCCCCCATGCTTCTCCCACATTACTTGAACTAAATCCTTTCTGTGAGTAAATGAAGATACTGTAGGAACTTTACTACAATTTTGCCTCTCATTTGCCCTTATATTTGGGCAAATGAGGGTTTTCTTACCTTCCTTTTCAGAAAACTAGGAAACCAACAGTAGAAGAGATGAATTTTCAAAACCCACAGAGGAGGCTTGAAAATAGGCAAAAAGGGATTCAGCCAAAACTAACATCAGCACATTTGATGAAGGTAGAAATTATCTGATTTTTGTAATACCTATTAAAAAGTCAATAGACAATTATCTCACATTTTCAACATCTTTGTATGATAAAGGATTTGGCAAGCAAACATTCTAATTTTATAAAAGAAAATATGGCATTGTAAATTTAATTTCTCAACATGTTATTGAAATCCTGACCAGAAGAGTAAAAGACAGATGAGTAAGTGAGCAGATTTTCCAGCTCTTTGAACACCCAGTACTTACATTGAACAGCCCTACAAAGATATGCCAGCTTCAAAAATTTAATGCACATTTGCAAAATGTATAGTTCAGAGAACATTTCAGACAGAGATCTCTAGGGGCTACTTTTGTGTTTATAAGTGTGCAGCTGAATTTCTAAATTAGAAGAATGGAAGCTTGCATTTAGCAGAAAGCTTCTCAAGAGCATAGACACTTTTAAGCTCAATCTTAATGACTGAACTAAAAACTTTATGAAAATAGAGAAATCTGCTATGGAGATTTTACCACCCAGTTTCATAAAACCAAAATTTCATCACTTCCTATGTACAGTAAGGGAAAGAGCTTTAAATCTGTTTAGCATGCTTAAAGCATCAAAGAGATTTAATATTAGACCCCTCTTACTCTTGTTTCTGTAAAAGGAATGTTATCACCTTTCAGGAGAAAGTTTTAGTTCTAGAAATTCACACTAATCACCATATTAATTTGTTCCTGTTGTATATCAGATGAGCTCTCGAAGCTCTTTCTATCTTAAACATGAACATCAGACTTACATAATGTTTACAGATAATATTTGGAAAAGGTTCTTTTCTTTTTTTTATTTTTTATTTTTTTTCCTAAGGTTCAGGCCTATTAGTTTATAAGTAGGGAAGAGGACAGGGACTGTTAGTATAGCATAGTTTCCTGTGGAAAACAGGTTACTGACAATAGTTCATTTATGGAATGGCAGGGTAATATCCCTGCATTTGTCTGTATTTTCATGCATAGAAAGCATGAGAAAATTCTGCTTACATCATCAAAACAAACTCTCATAGAAATTTTATAAGACAGCAAAGCACAGATGGTTGAAGGTATATGTTAGATTGCTATTATAGTTTTATTTGCTTAGGAAGACTTTCTCAGCTCAGGTCCTGAAAAGTTTCTCTTAGAACTCCAAATGAGCATACAAAACAAATTATGTAGCATATCTCTATATAAAGGACGTTTCAGTCCCATATAAGTACCCAACTATAAATGACATTGAAACTGCTTTAGAATATTAAAAGTATCCATTATTAATATCTGCTTCTACTTTCTTCTGTATACTTTTGTTATACACATACTTCTTCTGTAGCACACTTTTGTTTCAATAGGCAAGACCAAAGTGAAAATCACTGAAGTCAGTTTACATTAAAACCACACACATTAGAGAAGCATGTATTCAAGGGCCATTTGTTTTAAAGACTCTGCAGCTTTTTAGTTAAGAAACTCATTTCTGTGAATGAGTTTTGACTTTATGTGCAGTTTTATAGGTGAGAAAGACAATTTAAAAAACAAGCTTTTTCTTTACTGTTTAGAATTGTTCTTGCACCTTAGCTCTTATGGATTCGCATGTGCAATTTATGGGTTAAAATACAAAAATGTTAGCCAATGCTATTTTTTCAGTAAGCAATTTACAATGGTAAGAGGGGGAAAATTTTTGAGCCAGTTCATGGACCAAACAGAATTCAGGCCAACCTAGAACACCCAAGTATCAGTTTGGGTGTCAAAACCGATCACCTAAATCTGGGTTTTCACATCTATATTTATCCAGCAAGTTGCAAACCATAGTTCAAAACTACACAATGCCCTGTATTTAAGGAAAACATTATTTTTATTTCAGATGTGTGGGTCTTCAGGGCTCTCACATCTGACTTGCACTTTGACACACATTTCCATTACACCAGCAGTCCACCAAGAGTCTCACTGCTTGAGCCAAGGGTCTTCCTAGACACAGCTGAAACACGCTACAATTCCTCATTGTTACTATGCAATTGTCAACATCAGTATACGTTGGATAAAACCTCATAAGAGATTTTTTTTAGCCAATCTTTCAGTAACCTTAGAGCCTCAGCTTCTTAGCCAGTATGAATTTTCTTCAAGTTTTTTATTTCAAAAAGTGCCATAAAAAACAAAACACAGAAATAATGGACCACAAGTGCATTACCACTTCTGCTGCCTCTTGGGTTGACAATGCATTTAAAAAAAAATATATATATTCCAACAGTGATGAAGCTTTAATACGGGCTTAATGTCTGAATAGAAAAATCACTTACACATAAAGCTTGGAAAACTCTGGTAGTCCCACTGTGTGTGATTGTTTAGTGTGTGCTTGTACACACACACACTGCAAGAAGCAAGATGGCCCCTGAAAGATATTGATCCCATTGAGTAATCACTACCCTGCCTTTCCCAGCCGTAGAAGCTGGAATTCATCTTTCTGCCTAGCAGATGGAACAACGCACACTAACAGCTACCACACAGGGTTAACTTCTCCTCTAACATGAGTCTTAACAGGTCAAATTAAAAAGCTTTGAGACACTAACAAGCAAAGTCACAATCCCTTTTCAATTCTGAATTGATAGCTTTCCCACACTCTATGCTTATAGTGTTGGGGGTGGGGGGGGGTGGGAGAGGCACATGGCCATAAGGTAAGGACAGAAAGTGGAGAAGGAGGATGGCAGAGTAGCTTAAGAAGAGCTGCTGTTGTATAAATTGGTCTCTTTGCTTTTCTGCCATTGACACTAGTATGTCTAATGCTCTCCGCAACTCTGTCTCTTTAAAGATCAGAAAACTCTATGCTGCTCTGTGTGTGTGTTTGTCTCCTGGCTTCAAAAATGGAAACATTTTAAGGAATGACCATGGGACAATTCAGAAATCATGGACCCCAGACCTCTGCATGCAGGTAGGTCAACAAACAACTGAGGACGAGGCAGTTGCAAAAGGATCTTAAAACTTACCTCCTGCTGCTGATTTGAACAAAGCAGCCCCCTTGCTCCAAGTGATGACTTACCTATCCCAAGAGGCCTAAACCATAACCAGTGTCACCACGGGAGAGGGCTGTGTGCTCTTCCTGCTTACATCTTGAGCATTTGGTCACTTTCCATCATGAAAGAATCATCCTCATTCCCTCAGGAACTCCCATGAACTACTTTAAAATAGGCATAATGTCAGCTGCAGCCAGTGGCTTTACTCCAAGCAACTACACAAGAGGAGAATGCGTGTTCTTGCATGTCTAACATTTTTACTTGTGCAATCTGCAATAATGTCAGCTAGTATCTCATTGTCTCTGAAGGGCAAGACACTTCACAAATATTTGAAGTTTAAAAGCATGTTAGTATTTCTTACTAGATCAGAGTGTAAACCATATATTCTTGTTTAGTTTTTGGAAAAGCAGCAGTTTGTTTTCTCCACCATAGTGTAAAAAGCAGCCTAGAGGTGATGTCCCTACTCAGATGAGCTTTTTTTCCCCAAGAAGTATTACAAAGAAAATATTTTAGAAGATGCCCAGGATATGCACTCTGCTCTGAGTATAATTAGGTAAGTGACAAGTTCAGCCCTTGTTTTCCTATGTTCAAATCTGAAATGTTTACATTACAAAAGCATGGATCTGAATCTGGATACATGATCCTTCTCTTCCTTCCCAGCACAATATTGACACTATGTTTTAATCTGTTTTTAAAGAAAATACTAATATGCATCCCAAGTCAAACAGATTCTGGATTCTGGCTAGAAGATTAATAGACAGTTCTTGCATTGCTGTTGATTTGTACCAATGGCAAGAAGGTAAAAAATATGTGCATTCTTGACATTCATAAGTGATATGACCTTTGTATTCCAGTAACTGTTGAAGACCCTATTACCATCAGATTATTTTCTTCACCTTCTGCATCAGAAATAATAAATAAAGAGGTAAGTCCTTTAGTAACTTACCATACTACAGCAATATTGTTTATAATACAATGAAAGTTCATAGAAGTCATAAAACCCAGTTCGTTTTAAATTCTTAAGGATATTCTACTTCTGTAACAGCACCAGAATTTAAGAGTGAGATATAGAGAAAAATCAATACTGGGTTAAATTAGTAGAATAGTATTACTGTTTTGTGGTTTAACCCCAGCCGGGAACTAAGCATCACACAGCTGGTTGGTCACTTTCCCCCCATGGGATGGGAGAGAGAACCAGAAGAGTGTGAAAACTTGTGGGTTGAGGTAAAACCAGTTTAATAAGTAAAGCAAAAGCTGCGCACACAGGCAAAGCAAAACAAGGAATGAATTCACTACTTCCCATTGGCAAGCAGATGTTCAGTCATTTTCAGGAAAGCAGGGCTCCATCATGTGTAATGGTTACTTGGGAAGACAAATGTCCCCCCCTTTCTTCTTCTTCCCTCAGCTTTATATACTGAGCATGATGTCACGTTGAATGGAATGTCCCTTTGATCAGCTGGGGTCAACTATCCCAGCTGTGTCTCCTCCCAACTTTTTTGTGCATTCCCAGCCTACTCGCTGGTGGGGCGATGTGAGGAGCAGAAAAGGCCTTGACCCTGTGTAAGCACTGCTCAGGAATAACAAAACCATCTCTGTATTATCAACCCTATTCCCAGCACAAATCCAAAACATAGTCCCATACTAGTTACTATGAAGAAAATTAATTCTACTCCAGCCAAAACCAGAACATACTGGACCTTAAAAAAAAAAAAAAAGAGCAGATATTGTAAATCATGGCACAGAATACAAGACCATCTGTTAGAAGGGATTATTAAAAAGATCACTACATCAGTCTATTAAAAGCTTCCTGTTATACTTGATTGATATTGGTTAAATGAACAATTTAGTATTGGTGAAATGAAGTTCTGAGGCAAGGACCAGTCATCGCAAGGTATATAACATTGCCTCAGACTTGAGAAAAAGTGCCATTTGTAAATTCTGGAAATATTTTCTAAGGTTTGTGCCAAATTCTGGAACATTATTCTCCTCTGGAAAGACAGTTTTAACAGTTCAAGTCACAGTCACCGGAAGCCAGATCATGTTTTCTTTATCAGAAAAGCAAACAGGAAAAATGAAAAATAAACAAACTCCCTCTCCTCCCCACCATCAACCCCCAGACGCCAGACAACAGAACAAATTCCATTCCCTATACACAGTCAGCAATTAACATGGTCCCATGATAACCAATTTGCTGTAGGCTTTTATTCCTTCTTTTTTTTTTTTTTTTTTTTTTTTTTTTTTTGTGATTGGCACTACACAGGTCTCTCTGGGAAGGACACTCTGATGATAAATAGTATAACAGTCTGATTAAGTCTTATGCATATACTATGGAAAGACTGAACATTTCCCAGTATTGTTTGTATTGCAAAATCTGGCAATATGCAAAAAGTTATGTTGCAAAAAAGTATGGAATAAAGAAGACCCCAAGATTTAAATCTCCTATCAGGGCACATCCTTAGATAGACTTAAATACTTCTGCCTTCAACTTGCTAAACGTAAAGTGTTAATAGGACTCACTGGTGGGACTGAGAAGATGACACGTATGCATGTCTTTCCTTCTAATTTACCCCAATTGGCCATTAGCAATTATTCATATGTTGTTCTGAACCAGGCTCTTTACTTCAACTGGAAGACTATAAAGAACATCGGCAAAAATGCTCCCTAGATTTTTGCCAACGATATATGTTTACCAGAAATCCATTCATCTTCCCACTTTAGTGTGAATTGTCCTAGAAATCTGTTGTGTAGTTCAACACCATACTCCCTACAGACTCCCATTGCACAAGGTGCTGTTCCTGTACAGGTAATCTTTTCTTACCTACTTTTTCTTTATAAGGACAGGACGCAGAATATTTCTGGATATCCTTTATTTGTTTACAGAGCTGAAAGCAGAGCATTTGTTTTCACACACAACATTAAGTATTGAACATAGTCTGCAAATAGCTTGAGCCTTATGCTAATGTATGGTATAATTGGGTAAGATTAGAACAAGGTGGCTAATGATATAATTGTTCACAAGTGTTTATGAATTAATTTTCTTTATCTGAAGTTTGTAGTCCTTTTGTCCTTGTTTCTAACTGACAGCCGGCTAATGCCCTTTCCTGGTACTTTGCCAAAAGCCCATTTCAGTAGTCTAATCAGAAATTTGTGGATGATCACCTAATGAGTGAGTGGATGGGGAAAAACCCCAAAGTACTGTTTGGCATCTCACAGCTAAACAAAACAACATGAACTGGAGATCACAGTGAAGAGGAAACAATTTTAAAAAATACTTGGAGAATACATTTGGATATTGAATAAATCTGAGAAAAATCCCTATCTCTTTGCAAATATTTCTTGAGCAAAAATAGGCTATATGAGTCAAAGAAATAGTTGAGCATGAATTATCTGATCATTACTAGGAAAAGCAAAGGAACTTCCTCTTGCAACATTTCATAACTAACTTACTGTGCAAATGTATTTTTCCAAGTGTCTGTCTCTTTTTGGACATCTGACTATGATCAGATCAACATACAAAAATACGTAAAGCTGTTCTTATGCTTAAATCACTCTCTTTGTAAAATTATATTCATCTTAAACCGAAGATGGAGATAGCAAAGACAAAGGCAAATGTATCTTGAGACATTGATAGTTTTTAGTTTAATATTTAACTGTCCCTTTAGATGAGTGCCCACAGAACTCTCTGGTTTTTTTGGCTCTGACTTTTAACAGATAGACTTAATTAAAATTAATTAAATAGACCTCCTGACAAATGTAAGTAAAGCACCCTGAAGGTGTTGGTTTTTTTTTTAAGATGGTAATATGTCGTATTGTCAAGGAACTAAAAAATAATATAAAGATCAACCAATTTTAATCAGTCCCTGAAATATTGACTGTATGCCCAAAGCATTATGCTCCTTAATTATCGTAGCTTCGGGACATCATATATCATCAATACTGTGGTGATCACCTCTACTTAGTAACTAGGTCACAAATTCATTTGCTATTCCAGGAGAGGATTTGCATGGTAGAGATTTGCATTCATCTATTATTTCTGCTGTGTGGAAAGCACATGAAAATCCTGCTTGCATCATCAGATACAACATCTGAATTCTTATGTACTGTAACCGTTCGAAATGAATGAGGAATTCACAAGCTAAGATCACTTGGTGTTGAATACACTGGTGGATGTTGTCTATTATACGATACGTACTTACTGTGCCAAGCAAAACAAGTTAGATGTTTACAACTTAGAAAATAATTTCTTTATGGATTTGGGGGTCATTGCACATTCTCTTCTAAATTACATTATCATCTGTGGCAAAATAAGAAACATCTTCTGTCTTCCTAAGCCTATTATTATTATTACAGAAGTAGCAGGAGTATTACCTGATAGAATGGTAGTTATGAAAAAAAAATCTGTGCAGAATGTTTGCTCAAAACACCAAATATTGCATTACATACCTCTCTGTGTCAGCTTGTTAACTTGAAAGAGATTCGTTCATCTCGCTATATAAGGGAGAGATGAAAAAGTAAACTCTGTGAGCAACAATAAATTTATTAATGATGCCAAGGTGCATAGCACATTTGAAAATGCAAACATAAATTTAGATGGTTCAATTTTCTAAACTATATCAAAATTACGACAGTGAATCTTAGGAATCTTAGATATCCCCAAATTATTTTGACACTGGAAATCCCAGCCTCATTACTAGGAGCCTAGCTTTTAACACGCAGTTTTTAAATAAACCTCTACCTGTTCATTATTTCCACTGCAAAATCAGTTTGAGAATATATTTATGTTCACAAGCTGAAAGTTACAGTTGAACCACAATAATTATTCTGCAGGGGAATTCATGCTCTCAAAGATTTTTTGTTCCAAAATGGAATGAAACCCACAAAATTAATTGTTAAGAGTTCCAAAGGTTTTAATAAAAGGCAACTCTTTCTATTGTTATTAACATATTATGTTATTTAGTGATTTTTTTTAACATATGCATTTTTTCCAAAAAAGCTGAAGTAGATCAGGAGCTTTCCATTTTGTTCTCATTCTGAAACACCTAAAATGTTTCATTTTCCAACAGATCTCAATTAATATTCCTTATGTCATTGATCTGATCTTTAAAAAACATCTAAATAGTTAGTCTATATATCTAAATCTCTATCTGAATATACAATATGTATAAATTTGTATTTTTATATGTAAATCCATATATCTAAATTCTATATCTTTTATAAAAATCTATATGCCGGGCTTTAAATTATCATACCTTCAGAAAAGCATAGAAGTTATTCTTACCTTTGCCCTCCATATACCCACTGGCTTCCAGAATTCTGTAAGGTTTTGTACTTTTGAAGGCTGGAAAATTTCTGGCAGGACTAATACTTTTATGTATATATTCTTCATGAATCTAAGGCACGCTTTCAGTTATGGCTAAATCAAAGTCCGTTTTCTTCCAAATATGTCCTCTGTACACAGAAAGCTTTGAAAACCACACACATACGACATGGACGTCACTCGGCATCAGATCCAAATTCTTCCAGAATGGGAATAAAAATCCACAGCTATGTTGGAATCTAGCATGATAGGGCAGTTGTTCAGTTTGAAACACCCATTGCACTGGCAAACTACCTGCAAGAGTTTGAAATAAATACAGTTGTCAAATGGCTGAAAACTTTCCCTGAGCAAATCCCAACCTACAACCTGTTTTATCGCTTTCTGTTAGTGGAAATTTGTCATTTACCTAGCTTGCAGATAAATGAAAATGAAAAAGAAGGAAGACCTTTTGATCTGAATAACTGCTGAGTGGGCTTTCCTGGATAGTGCTCTTGGTTTCTTGATGTTTTCCTCAGCCCTCTTAGATGCTACTTTAAGATCTTCATTGTATCAAATTTGGACATAGTGAAAGTCAACAGTTGTTTCTTTATTTGCCAAGTCTGCAGTAGGAACACGTGTAGGATATAAAAATTTTGGCTGAGACAACACCTACTGATGTTATGTTTTATGTCAAAGTGAGAAAATATCACAAAATATTTCTAAATAGATCTTGACTTTTTCTAATACCTTTGTTCATGCCCAGACTTTTCTGTCTTCTGTAAATACCCTTGAAAATTTTTATCACTAAGAGCCATAACAGGAAGTGTAAATTTTAAAATAGTTGCAATTTTGTAGTTTTAGATATTTCTAGAAAACAAACATCTAAAGCATACATTCTAATCAGTGAAAGACACAATTGTCTACTTAGCCAGTGTCATCCAGCATAATCACAATGAATTTAGCATATCATAGTTATTCAAATTATTTACATATTCTTCAGTCAATAATACCATATAACAGATACATGTGAACATTGCAATATTTATTTCAGATGATTTCTCACCAAAAGAAGTTTGAATCTTACATCTGATTACTGAATGTTGGTCTTCACCCAGGTGAAGAAAGTGTAAAATGCATGTATTAGACACGCATGCACAGACTATACGTACACACACTGTGCATAAAATGACTTATGCAAAGAAAGGGCATAGCTTTCAGATTCTGCCTAACTTCATTGTTCTGCTCATCTTCCTTCCTCCCTTGTCCTTTTCCTCTATTCTGTTCTCAGTTAATGTCCCAAATTTGTTTGTAGCATGACTGAAATGAAAAAGTAAGAAAGGTTTCCTTTAGGAAGGTTCTATGAACCAAAAAGAACTTTTAATAACATCTTGGTTAACAAGAGATCTTTGGTTCACTTCCTCTAAGTCCTTCCCCACAACAGCCAACTCCTTGGAAGAAGTTGGCACACTAGATGAACAAGTGGAAGGACAGTGCAGCACAGTTAGACAAACTTTTTCAGGAAGTCTTGTAAACATACTCATGGTGTTTCTAAAGGAGGAAACTGACTCCAAAACAACACAAAGGGGCACATTATCTCTTTCAAAACTTATAACACAGTAGCAGTTGTAGTGCCTTTGTTTTCAACATTGCCAGAAACACTAAGAGAATGTAGTACATTAGCATCTTTTGTGCTGCCATGACTGTAAGATTTCAGTTTCTTAAAATAAATCATAGTTAGAATGGCCATACTAAACCATCTCTAATTTGCAACAGTGGAAGCCAGTAAGGGAAGCAATCTGAAAAAATGCAAAGCAACACTGACTGGGTGGAGGTCAGTAGAGTATCTGTGTATCAAAAATGTAAGAAATGTACTGCAAGAAAGGCAAAATGTATTTTTTTTCAAAGATGACAGGAAGGGTTTGAACTAACAAATTAAGTCTGAACAAGTAAAAGTGCAAATTGTGCACACCTGATTAAATAGCAAAAATGTACTGGAAGTGAAAAGCAGGTAGTTTTACGAGAACATGTACCTTCTGGGAGGCAGCAAAAGTAGAAAAGAAGTCAAAAAATCAAGTTAATAGATAAATACAGCTAAAAAAGGACTTCATAAGAAGTTGAATGTTTTTCATCAGCTTGAAAAGGCTGATCAAAAATGTCTACAATGGAGATAAATGTTTTCTCTTTAAATACACTTGAAAGAGACAGTGAGGACTGAGAAACAAAAGATAAGAAACTGCAGATTTATCAAATGAAATGTTTTGCTTCTGATTTTGTTGAGTTAGAAGTAAAAATGAAATGTGCCAGGAACCATATTTCTTTATGTGATAAAACTGAAATTTGGAAAGGTTTCAGGTAGAAGCACACATCTGTGCATTTTAGTTAAAACATGTAAGAAGAGAATAACAATTAATTTTGCTTTGCAGAATCTTGAATTCACATGGACTACATTTCAAAATACATAATTTAAAAAAACATTCATGATGCTTAAAACTGTATTTAATTTGCTTTTCTCCATTTTTTATTTCAAGGTCATTTACACTCACAGACATAGACATACATATAGATTCTGTTGCTTAAAGCTAATTTTCTTTTGTTGATTATTCAGCAGTGGAAGTCATATACTTCTCCCAGTAGCATCATTACCATGAATTAATAGCACTGTTCACTGTTATTTTTATTGGAAAAAATGACTTTCAACTGTTATGTCTCAGCTGGAACAATCATATGATATCTTATGTTATCTTATTCATGCCACATCTTAAAAAAGCTTGAGTCCTAACCTTAATTGGATGAATATTGTAGGATATAATAAGAGAACATAATGAAACACTTTATTTCTTTAGACATTTCCCAATATGAGTTTAATTAAGCTACTTTTTTGCCCTTGCTGTTAATTCTGATCAAGTTTTATGAATCAGTCTTAAAGAAAATCTAAAGAGGAAACATTTTGTGTCCTAGAGGCCCAATTCTTCATTCATTATTTGTGACACTTCTATGGTATTCTAGCAGAAATTTCAGTGTGTAGGAACAGAGGGTTTGTACCTTGGCAAACAATAGGCAAAGATAAATCAAATTATCTCTCCCGGGGACCTGATAACAAGGACTAAGAATATACTGATTGTTGGAGCACAGACCACAACACAGCATGGGAATGGGGAAGTCAAATGCTCACTGTCATTACCACAAACTCCCAGGGATGCCTGGATCTGTTCCCTGGGTGTGTCCTGCCTGCAGGCAAGGGAGAACCCTCTGCCTGCCCCATCAGCCCCAGGGCCTGCCTGCCATGGTGTGTATGAATGAGGAGGAGCTGCCTGGATGTCCACAACCTGGGCCTCAGGGGTTGGGATGGCAAGGTTGTCTGGCTTTTCCTTGTCTTATTGTTAACTCCTGCTTAAACGATTGAGGAAAATTATTTAGGGAGAAAATAGTGCTATAAAAAAGTCACATCAATCTATGCACTTATTTGTAGCAACTAAAGGGTGAATGGGTTTAATTTCTATCCTCTGCATGAGACAAAATTTGCCCTGATGACCCTTTGCCCATTAGAGGTAATGGCTTCTTTCTTGCTGGCTCCTTAGCAGTGTATTCTCAGTTCACTGCCTGTCGAAAGAGTAACCATGACAAAAGCCAGATTAATACAATCAACAACCAGGAACAAAGCAAAACAAGGCAGCTTTCCCTTCCAGCAAAATGAAAGCAAGCATTTGTTTTTACCTTACTCTGGGGCTCTTCTTTTTATAAAGCGATCACAAGTTGAAACACAGAGGAAAATTGCTCACAAATCCAATAAAATTTGGAATCCACAGCTACCAGCAATACCAGGGGATTTTCACCCAATATATTTGCCAACAAATCAATAAGAAGAGTAAATCCTTCTGCATTGAGGGCAATCAAATGCTCACTAACAGGTACTATCACCTAAATTAATATAATCCCCCAAGTGCTGTGTATGTGTCAAAGTTAATACCAAACGAAGCTTATGCTTCACATGTGATAAACTGAAGGATATTTCTTAATAATGGTTTAAATAAAAGGAAATTAAGTGGAGATTTTGAATTAAATGGTCTTGAACCTACTTGGCTCCATTGAAGTCTCTTCTTTGTGGAGATGTTATTTTCTTATTCCAGAGAGCATGGTCCATAAGGACTGTTATGCTGTCTGAAATGAATTTGCAATGCTTTTAATCCAGAGGCTGCCTAAACGTGGCTTTCTTCTTTTGTAAGGATGTTCACATGAAAATTCTTTCCTGACCTGTGGAAGTTGTTCATTTTAGTGTTTGTTTCACAACCAGTTATCTAGGTAAACTTCTAACTCTTCAGAGCAGATTTAATTTCAGTATTTAGACCAAAAACTTGCTTATCATTCATATTTTCCCATCTGTGATTAAATGGGGGTGTGAGTAACATGGGAATTTAAGTATCTTCATTTGAAAAACCCTATTGGGATATGTTGTGGTTTGGTTTTGTTTTAGGGAAAGCAGTATTCATTGATTTTTTTACATTTGTACGTAGCTCCAAATGGAGTGTGTGCCCAGTCTCTGTTTCTCCTATGTGAGTTGTCTTTGGGATGTTTTTCTTTCCCAGGCTGGTGAAGTGCTGATTATTTATCAAAAGGCATGTAATAAACAAATAAAATAAAAGCAGCTAACCCAAGCCCGGACTACTTGCTGCTGTCTTAAATCAGTTAGATATAGGTAGATGAATTTGCCTCTGCCTTTTCTGATTAATATTTTCTAGCAGATAATGGCTGGCTTAAAGGCCTTACCTTTTCAGGAGGAATGGTTTTGCAGTAAAGACATTTCCTGGGTTTCAGGAAATTCACTTGCAGACTTATTACAGGTCCTGAGAAAACATACCTGATTTCTCTTTGTTTTGATGATTCTTGCTTAAGGAGATAAAAATACATAATCTCCTATGTCACTTAACAAAATCATGGCTAAATGCATTTCTGAGCTGGGGTAGGCTCTGTAAGTTAAAAATAGCAAGAGATATCCTGCATATTCCACATCACCCAGTCTGATTCAAGAGCTGTCAAAAGAACATTCAGGATTTTGCAGAGGCATGTGGAAAACTAGCTACATGCAAACTGATTTAATGAACTAAGTGGCAGAAAGTAATGAAACATGAGACATTGCAGTTTGCGAGGAGAAGTAGTATCCACTTCCTAAATAGGTGTTCTTGTTATGGTAGTAATGAGCAAGATCAGTATTTTGTAATTAGCAGAGAGGAATTTGATATGCCAGACTGATGAGTCACAAGTTCAAAGAGTGGGCGTTTGAAGGATATTTATGATATATAGCAATAACAAGCTGCCTTTCACAAAATGGTTCACACGTTAATAATGGCACTCTAAAATTGGTATAGGGAAGAAGTTTTTACTGAGCAGTGCATTAACAAATTGAAAGGTGTTTCTCAGATATAGTCAGAAAAGGAGGTATGGAAAAGAGCTGCTCCTTTGCAGTAACACTTTTCTAGATAACAAAAAGTGAATTTTGGTTGCAGAATGCAAGTCAAAGAAGATGGGGGTTTGTATGTATATCAGTGAGGACAAGTAGTTTGAGAGACCAAATCTGCTATTTCAGGAAGACGAACAAAAAATTGATCACACATACACTGATTGTAAACTAACTGTCCTGGTATGTGTGCCTCTAGCACCGCGAGGGAGAGAGAAAGCAAAATGGCTAATTAAGAAATGATGAAGACTTTGCATTTGATTCCAAATCTCCTGAAGCATACATCCATCAATATGCTTCAGGTTAACACTGATTTACATTGCTCTTCATATTAAAAAAATCTCATGCCTAGTTGACTGATAACAATCTGGTAAAAAAAACGTACAGAACACCTTAATACAGGTCTATTAGCATTTCTGTGTAAAGTACATTGTAGTGTTCATGCTAATTACTTTATGCGATTAACCAAAGAAATCTTTTGAAGGTGTTTCATGGCCTAGTCCTGCAAGAGTTACCTATACGCCTGGCTCAAAAAATATGAGCAGTCTCCTTTGCATCATTAGGATACACATACTTAAAATTAGCCATGTGAGTAATTTTTTTCTTTGTAGGCTAGGGCTTTTGCAGAACTAATGAGACACCAGATGGCTGGATGGCACTGAACTTTAGAAGATGAATAAAGAGTAATTGTAGAAATTATCATCTGGTAAATTGCATTACAATCCCTAGGAAAATAATGGAAATGGGTTGGTTTGGGTTTTGTTTTCTTTTTCTTTTTCTTTTTTTAAGGAAAGCAAGCAGCTGACAGCAGAAACATGAGCAATAAACAGCAATGAGTGAAATTATGATCCTAGACATATGTGCTGAAACACAGGGTGACTACAGTGGGGGTCACAAATTTGTAACAAAGAATGATTTTTGATATTGTGTCCAACATCAGTTGATATCAATACCTCAGAAATCATACTTGAAAAATTAATCTCAGTTGGGTTGGAAATGAACTCTGTCTCATGGATTTAAAATTGGCTGACAAGCTATAAATGGAGGGCAATGACAGATGGTGAGATATTGAGCCTTGGGGGGGAAGCAATGCTAATGTTTAAGCACCAGAACAATTTGACTGATGAGGAACATTTATGAGAATTATGTAACATGACTGAATATTGACTGAGGGTAGTATGATAACTATCACTGTGTTAGGAGAGGAACCTAAGAGAGTAGGCTGAGAAAATAATTGAATATAGAAGTTAGAAATAATGGGATATTACAAAAGCAAATGAGCATGAAGGGAAGGGTCTTAAGTAGGAACCATTTTTAATTAGGAATACTCTCCTGAAAGAGAACTTGCATGATCCCTAGAGTGGTTTTAAAAATTTTAGATGCCAAGAAACTTTGTTCCCTTTACAGATGGTGACGCTGAGGCAGTGAAATTTCATCTCCTGACATGACATGACCGCCCATTTACTTGCCTGGTCACTTTTTTTGTGTCTACCTTTAAATTTATCTCTATTCTAGAATTATCAGTTCTTCATCTATTTATTTCCATTATGTTACCAGGAGAACAAGAAAAGAAATTAGGCTTTGTGCAGTCCACTGGCCATGTACCCATCCACCATTTTGTGCCTTTCTGTAGAAAAATATGGCTGGCTGCAATGCAAAAGAGCTCTGTTCCCACAAAGGAGAAGGATTTAACTCAGTCATGCAGATTAAACAGAGAATGAACATGCATTGATTAGCCATATCATCATATAATAAGTGCATTGACCCTTTCACTTGTTTATTATTCCACATCAATAAATAGTTGCCCTCTACACTCTCTGTCTTCTATTCATCATATTATCACGTTCTTGGCTTAAAAACACTAGAAAACAAGAAACTATTATTAAAACTCACATAAAGCCACCGATGTACACTTTTGTGTTGCAAATAAGCAAAGTAAGATAGCCTTGGTTTCTGTTATTCCCATCCAATGATATAGCAGGGCCTTCATAACCTAAGGCCTTTTCCAAACATAGCAGGTAACTGTGATTCAAGCCAACAAGTACTGTCAAGATGACGGTATCTGGTCGAACCAGGAGTCACAAATACTTTTACATTTTAAAAATCTGGGGTAAAAACAAATCAATAAACTGACTGAGGCTATTTCTGAAAAAGAAGAAAGAAAGGAAGAAAGAAAAAGTACAGAGGTGAAGATTTCACAAAGTAAATTAACAATAACTACAAGGCTGCTTCTAGCTATTTTTTATCCCCAGCTGCACTTCCTCAATTCTGCTAGCCAATACTGATGCACCATTTATTGATTCACACATTTTTCTATTTCACTGTAATAAGAAAAGTTCATTCAGATTTAAAATAAGAGCAATAAGACCACAGGTTACACTTCTCACTCCAATGCTAACTAGATGTTTTTTCTTGCAGTATTTCAAAAATTAAGTGATTTCAATGTCCAGTTGGTCGGAAAAGTTACAGGAACACCACAGTGGATTTGAAGAATTATTTTAACTGGTCAAAAGTCAAATTCTGTTAACCTAGCATAAAAGTTGGGCATTTCAGTTTTTTTCAGATACCTTGGATCTGTTAGTATTACTAACTAGTATTTTAGATTGAGGCAGGTACTGATACCACCGGAAGACTCATTTTTCAGGTTATGAATCTAAATGCAAACAGATATAAATAACCACCATGTCTGAAAGACTTAAAACTGCTTCCAGAAGGCTGAATATTTTACTGCAGAGAAGCAAAATGTATTTCCCATTATACATACATACCTAAAACTTTCACAGATGTACTAGTTTTCAAATAGTAATTCTGACTGATTTGTTCTCAAAAATCTGTATAAGCATCAGCCACTATTAAAAAAGTTTATATTAACTAATAGTCTGCACAAAGAATTCAAAGGCCTAAAGTTGACAAAGAGCTTGGATCATTAAACTCATCCTAATCTCCAAGTACTCTATGACCGCTTTGCTACTTGACTGGGCAGAATGTGGGCCACGGTCAGATGAGAATTTCTTGCTAGGGGAAAATGGCCTGGAGGGGAGTTCTTCTCCCTTCAGGATCATCAGTGCTACCTCCCATGAGTCTGGAGGAGCCAAATTAAGTTTCAAAATGGCCATGCAAAACTCTCATACCAACCACAGATTAAACCTGTCATGGCTTGGCCTCAGTTGGCCAATGACAAGACACCAGATCTTCTCCCCCAACTCTCACTCCAAGAAGAGGAAGAAAAGAGATAAAGAGAGTTATGAGTTTAGAAAAAACAAAACTACTTTAATGAAATATTAATAATAAGATAAGAAGGAAATAATGAAAAATATGCAATATATACAAAAGCACATCAAGCTCCCAGGGAGACATCACTGGCAGACACTGGGGAAGTTCCAGGCTGGCCCTATTGACAAACAGGAAATGGATTCCAAATGTACCTTCAAGAACACACAGGTTGGGATCAAGGTAGAACTGACAAGGTCTTCCTTAGGCATCAGTCATCAAAGAAAGAGAACCATCAACACAGAGCCATAGCAGAAGAGCCAACCTGACCACTTTTCTCCCTCAGCTTTTATACTGAGCCTGGCAGATGGGATGGAATACCCTATTGGCCAGTTTGTGTCACCTGATCTGTCGACTCCTCCCCACAGGTGCTACCCCTCCAACAGGGTACACAACCAAGTCAGCTGACCCTGATTGCCACAGCAACAAAAATAAGCAAGAGCCTCTCTCACTGAACAGAAAGTTGGCTCTGTTCCACCCCAAATCAGGACATCATCTGAGAAACACCACGTGCAAAACAGAAAATTAGTTTTTCTGCCTGCACTGTATCCTGTTAATGAAATATTTTTTCCTCACAGTTTTATCCATCCTAATACATCTCTATTACATATTTTACGTTCAGCCCTCTTATTCTTCTGTATTTGCTGCTCTGCTCTCTCACCCTTTCTTTCAGTTGCACGGAGTCTGCTACCTTACATGAAGTCAGAAATGAGTACTTCAATATGCCAACCCCACATAGCTATCCATGTTACACAAGTTTTGCAAGAAGCCTGTCCGTAAGCCTTCTGAACTCAAGATAACTTTTTCCAACAGCTCTCTCCTGTAGTGGAAATCAACCACCTGTTGTCTTGTGAGTCCGCCTGGACACCTAGGATTCATAAGGTGGAGTCCTCAACTTATATTTAAGGGGGTACACTGAGACCAAGGCAGGTAAAGCAGCCACCTGCGTGCTGTGTTCTGGATTCCAGCATGATATGCAATAATGACCTGTCAGGGAAGCAAACAGTGTACCACCACACTGTGAAATGTCCTGGGGGACTCTCTTTATGAGTTCAGCATACCTTCAGGGAAGAATGAAGTCACACATCATTTAAATATTGTTTCACGCTTTCCTTTTAGGGTGTCTCATCCCTTTCTTTGGTCTGTTCTAATCTATATTTCTAAAAATTTTCAAAATACAGAAAAAGGCCTGAGAAGACAATTCCAACCTTCCACAAAAAGGCTGTGTCTTGGAGGTTTCAGATATTTTCACAAAAACACACCCTTTTATCTCAGTAGGTGTTTGAAAAGGCAGCCAGAAAAAAGTGTTTTTGCTAACTATTGTCTGATCATTTTAAACAGGAATTTATCACTTTTTTTTCCTATCTTCACAATTTGGCAGCTGTTTTCAAGTAATAAGTGCATGTTGATGTAGGACTCAAGAGCAAATAGTCCTGGAGAAGAAAGGAAATTTAATTTTATACCCTTAGCATAATAGCAAGGTCCACAACACAAGGACAGTGAAACCTCCACAGGAGGAAACCATAAACCCCGAGTCCTTTCCTTGCCAATGCCTTTGTTTGCTGATTTTATTTTTTCTTTAAGGAAACACAGTGGCTCTGCCATTTTAGTGATCTTGCATCTTTTGTTTTTTACCTGCAGTACGTTTGTTCCCAGGTACAATGTAGATTGCCAAAGTGTTGTCTCACAGAGTTGCTAATGATCTCTGTCGCTCTGTCCTCTGTGCCAGCTACTGCTCCGGTACAGAGCACAGCACGGCCTGTGAAGGGCTGAGGCAGCCCATAACACCCCTGCGTGAAGCCTGGGACTTTTCTTCAGCTCTGGGGCCATACAAAACCTTATGGTTGCCAAGATAACATGATTTGTCAAGGTCACACAAGAAGGGACAAACTGGATTTCCTTACTTATGATGAAATGTAGTAAATACAGGTAAGAGCCTGTTCCTGCTTAGAAATTTTTTGTGGTTACAATAGAAAGTGATTTCAATTTTCTAAACATCGTTGCAATTTCTATCATTGTAAAGCACTGTCCAGGACAAACTTTTTTCCTCGTGTGCCTAGGCCCGGTTGAAAAGGAGGGCTTAAGTATACTCAAAGTATATCATAAATAGCCTAAAAAAATCTCTCTGCACATGAAAGTGGTATAAATGACTCACAGAGACATGAGTCAGATGGAAAAAATACAGTTCAGATATCTGTAAAGGCCTGCATGCAGGGCCTAAAATGTTTTTAATTTCCATAGAATATAAAATGGACGTGTAGGCATGCACTTCATTTTCTTAGAAAGCTCTCGCTGATAACAAAATTCATAAGCTTTGTCACTTGGAGCTATACATTATTCCACTCACTTGAGAGCTAAAATCCAGTGTCATAGACAAGAGCCACCTCTACTAGAAACCTTGCCATTCACTCTTTTTTTTTTTTCTTGTATCATTAGAGTGAATGCATCATTAAAAAACTGAATTGCTAGCCTTTCTACAGAGAGCTGCAAAATAATGGTTACACAGGGAATAGATACTTAAGGGGAAAAAGTCAAACTTTTTTGATGCAAAAAATTCTGTGTCTCTGTTTCTTGAAATGGGCTTATGGGCCAGGAATATGTGGCTTGTCAAAATAAATATATATATTTGATTGAGCAGAACCGCATAAAATCTAGATATCTTGTTGAAATATTCAGTGAGTCACTCCTGCCCTGCAAGTTTATTATTATATCCTCTCATCTCATCCTAAATACAAACAGCTGCAGAGAGATTTTTGCCACACTTCACATATATCAAGCACAGCAGATGTAGCAGCTTCCTTTTGGTAGCATACATTCTTTCCTGTATCTGAATTGTCTCTTAGGTATATAAATGAAGATGGGATTTCGTCTTTGCTGGAGCAACAGGTGAATGGATCACAAAAAAACCCCAGTTGGTCTGTGGATAAAACATGATCATTTACCAGGCTTTGTGTCTAAATAAAGAACTGCAGAGAAATGCCCTGATTCAAGAAAGTGGTGGAAAGAAAGGAACTGATGGAGGCATGCTCATTTTTAAAAAATAGGGTCTTAATCCATTGATTCACCGTGTAATTTATCTTTTAATAAGTGCTCACCACTATTCTTGTCTATTCACATAAGCAAACAAAAGCATGATTGTGAAGCGGGTAAGGATGACAGTTCTGTTCCATAATATATTCAGCCAAGGTACCCTTATTCGTGTATTATACACATGGGCATTTTTAATTTGCAGGTTGCACCTATTTAAAACCTTGCTAATGCTTCATGGAAAAAAATTGAATCAGTCTTCTGAGATTTCGCCTACACAGCATGTCTCTTTTCCCCTCACTATTTTATAACTAGTGGCATTTACACTAATGCTGAATCTTTGTCACTAAAGAGTTTGTCTGATTTTGGTCTGAGACGTTTGGCTGAAGTTACAGCCCTCACTGACATCTCTCCGTGTCTGTTGTGATGAGACAAACTGGTTTCTGCTTCCAGAGAGAGCTCTAGGTTTCCTCAAAGTGGAAATAATGTCCCACTCTCTCTCAGGTTGAGCAGTGTGGTTGGCAAGAACTGTGGGTTTAGTCCACTCTAAAATTAACAAAATTTAATTCCTTCAGGTTTGTATTAGTGTTATACTCAAATTGAGCATGTCTAAAATGAGCATTGAAATCAATGGCTGACCTGCCCTTCCCAGTACTCTTTAATCAGGAAGGAGATTGTTTTCTTCCTTGTTGTAATAGACATTGCATCAATTTTCTGAAAACAGGAATACTCATACCTGGTCTGTTTGATACTGTTACACTAAACACATACAGATACTCTGTTTAATTTATCTGAACCATTTCCCGGGAATCAGATATTTGTTCATTGATTCTGTGTGGCAAGGTGATTAAAGCATTTGCAAGTACATATCAGCAAATTTCTAAACTACTCAAGATTAGTAACATTGTATCCCTTTTCAGGGAATTACTCAGATACAGAAATAAGGACAATGGCTAATATTAAAGACATCACACAGCTGAAGAATAATGGATAATATGTACTGAACTTGTTCTCATTAAGTTGCACAGACAAACTGTAACTCAGTTCTTACATGAAAGAGCTCTGGCTCATCAACATATGAATTGTATTAATATCACAATTCCTCTGTCCCTTTGGCTGCCTGTGGGTACTATAATACCCACAAGAAATAAAGATACTATGACCTATCTTCAATTATAAGTTTGATATTCACTGTTTGTTTGAAGAACAGCAATCTCTTGGGTTCAAAGTCTTACCTCTGCTTGCCCTCTGCTAAAGTGTCCTAAAAATAAATGCATTTAAAGTTTGTCATGGCCCTTACACAGGCTTTTCCTTTTAGGATAGTAATTTGAATCCAGCACAGGTCAGCAGAAAGGAACTGGAATTACCCTCCTAAACAGGCAGTTGTTTGTAGCTGCTGAAGAAGGAGGTCACAGGTCTTGCTCTGCTTCCCAGCCTACTGCTACTCCTGTCATGAGTGACCACTTCCAATTAACAGACATACTGATCATCTCAGCAGAAGGGTTAGAAAGTGAATTAAAAGGTGACTGAGTATGTATCATCTTAGGAAGGGTCATTCCCTGTCACAAGAGTTGTTAATACTCCTATTTGCATAGTTGCCAAATAAATACACGGTGCATGTACATAGTATTCAAAGAAACCTGCTGTTTAGATAAAAGTTGTAAATAACTTTACTACCTTAACACACAGAAGCTATTATATGTGCAAATTTTCCATTACCATTGTTATTATTATTGAAATGTTAAATATGAAAAATCTAAGAAATTTCACTATCTGGCTTGCAAGACTTATTGAAGGACTACAATAAAATATTTTTATAAATGTGTTCACATACAATTCTATGCAGTCCATCATTATTGCAGTTCCATTGCTGCATTTTATTTGCTTTATTCTACTTCAGTGAAGCCTTTGAGAATTTTTTTGCACTCAGCATCAGTTAGAAATCATCCTCAGCTGTAGACGTCTTTTTTTTCCCCCCAGAATAAGGCAATCTGAGGTGGGTATGTTTTTTTTGGTGGTTTTTTTTTTTTAATGTTATACAGAGTTAGGGGAGTATAACAGTACCTGACTGAAGCTTTGCTGTAATGCAATATTGCAAACATCATGGTTACTATACACATGACAAAGCTGCTATTTGGCTCATGGGTTTTCCCATTTGAATCAACTATGGATAGAACTCACACACTGACAAACAGGCAATACTACACCATAATATACTTCAGCAACTCAGCTCAGCCAGCTATCCTTGGGCCTATAAAAATTTGTTAATCAAATTGTATTAGATTTTTCTAATAATGCAATTGAACATAAAAGCTAAATTCTACTTTTATTCAGTGTAAACATGATAAGCAACGAACCATGCTTTCAGTTCTGATACTTCTTAATGCAGGTTGAGGTTCAATTTCCTTCGAGAGAAATGGTATAGGGCTATGAGAAAAACATATGGTCAGCCTCTTTGTTTCTGTCACAAAAATTACTTCCCTTAATTATCAGTGTTCTTGGCAGGCTCAGCAAAACGTCCACAAAGATATTTTCAAGAGCCATCAGATTTTCACACTAAATATATTTTAGACTATAAACAGCACACATGGCTTGCCCAAAAATTGGGCCTTTTTTCCTCCCAAATGCTCATATTGTCATTGAATTAAATGGCAAGGAGTGCAGCTGAGTTAGAATCATAAATATCAGAAATGTGATAATTGCAATGTGTAATGGAAAGCCAAGCTGGGGGGGTCCGATTCCTGATTTTATCACTTAACTCTCACATGGATTTAAGGAAGTAGCTGATCTGTACTTTTTCTCAGTCCCACCATGTATAACCTGGGGATAACAGTAATACTCTCACAAAATACCTCAAAATCTTCCTGATAATAATGTTGAGCATGTAACTGCCTTTAAAAATATTCTGATTTTCTTCTTCTCGCTTGCTGCCTGGAGTTTGGTGCATTCTTAAAATAACAGCAAGTTAACAGACGCAGGTCAGTTTTTCAGGACAAAGGACCTACACATGCAGCACGTTTTAGGTGGCAGCACAAACACTGTTTTTTGTGAAGGACCTGCTTTTGTGTCACTATAATCAGGCACTGTCACAACTGCTCTGAGGAGAAGCTTATCTGTGCCAGGCAAAGCTGGGCCTTGTGCATTAGTAAGCTGGGCTGAGGTCTCATTTAAAAGGCACAGAATTACCTGGTCCCATCCAAATGACTAGCAGGAAGGTTGGCCTCTACCCTGAGAAGCAACCTGGAGAGAAACAACTAAAGCACAGCATTCTCTACACCCATGATTATCACTGTAGCTATAACACACCATGCTTGGAAGTATTAGTTTGGGGTAGAAAGAGTAAACAGAGTCTGTCTTGTAAAGTACAGAGAGTTATTGTCATGATGGCAGCAGTGAACCTATATTTGCAGGCCATTACTACCAGGCTGAAAACAGAAGTTCCAGTTCAGCAAAATAATGTGCACTCCATTTTCTCATATCACAAAAATTTTGTTAAATCTTCTGAGTGACTTCTTTATTAAGAAATCAATTGTTACCACCCATTCATCTTGCAAGTTGACCTCTTAGTCTAACTGCAAGATTTTCAGACAAATAACTTCACTCTTTCCCCCACCACATCCTATGAAAGAGCTCCTGAAGGAACAGCTACACAACCCTCTTAGAGCCCTCTTAGAGGTTCCCCTTCAATCTCTATTTTATCGTAATAACCCAAAAGTCAGAAATAATATCACAGTGCTGATATTGCTGCTTAGCATGTAAAGTTACGTAGTCTCATTGCACACTTCTTGCCCTCTGTCTTGATATCTATGCATTGCTTTTTGTCTTCTGCCCACACTGTAAGTTTTCTAAGGCATTAACTAAATGGAAAAGCTACATGATGCCCGTGTCTCTTGGGTGCTATAATGTTTGCATAATAATTGCACTAATAGTATCTGTTTAAGAGAAAAAGTGGGACTGGCAGTTAGAGATTGATGTAGTCAGAAGAACAGGCATTATAGTGATGCTTTAAAATGACACTGATTTTCTGCCAGGGCATTAGTAAAAGCAGAGGGAAACTTAATGCAACTCTAGTGAGAAAACAGAGAATAAGACCTCCAACTGGAAATCAGGAAACATTTTCTCAGCTTACCCATTACAAGCGGAGCATTGAAAAGCAGCAAAGGCAGGCGTCATGGCTAATCCACAGGAATTCACGTAATACATAACTATTTTACTTTGGTTGAATTCCAAAGAGAAATCCAAACACTAAAGGGAAAAAAGTCACATTACATTAAAAATGTTATATATTTCTTTTATTTCTTTTGTGACATACAGCTACTGTGATATAGTTTGAATTCTGATGATATTAGTGATATTTTCTTGGGATACATTATTCATCAGTGTACCCCGAAATACCAGCTATTTCTTTCCACTGATGGTACTCTACAAGGAGAGAAGACCTGATCTGAAAGGTCCAAACTGAAGGACTGTGACTTAAGTTTGCAGTTACTATCCTTTTCATCTGGATTTCTGAGATGCTACCACTATGAAATTCAGATATAGATAAAAGATTTATAATCTATTTTTGAAAGATGCAGGAGATATATATGAAATGAAAACTCTTCTTCCCAGTGAGTGATTTAATTTTTGAACCTTTTTTTTTCTGGGAGAAATCTTAGAAGTTTTACTGGGAAAATTGTGGTGACAATAAGCATTGACAGAGATAGACAGTTCAAAGGCACAGTCATAGAGTCACAGAATCATAGAATTGTCTAGGTTGGAAGGGACATTTATGATCATCTAGTCCAACCATCAACCTAACTCTGATAAAAGCCATCACTAAACCATGTCACTAAGCACTGTGTCTACCCGTCTTTTAAATACCCCCAGGGATGGTGCCTCAACCACTTCCCTGGGCAGCCCGTTCAAATGCTTAATAACCTTTTCAGTGTAAACATTTTTCCTAATATCCAATCTGAACCTCCCCTGGCGCAACTTGAGGCCATTTCCTCGTGCCCTATTGCCTGTGACTTGGGAGAAGAGACCAACCCCTGCTTCTCTACAACCTCCTGTCAGGTAGTTGTAGAGAGCAATAAGGTCTCCCCTCAGCCTCCTTTTCTCCAGGCTGAACAACCCTAGCTCCCTCAGCCTCTCCTCATAAGACTTATTCTCCAGACCCCTCACCAGCTTTGTTGCCTTTCTCTGGACCCGTCCAGCACCTCAATGGCTTTTTTTTGGTAAGGGGCCCAAAACTGGACACAGTATTCAAGGTGGGGCCTCACCAGTGCTGAGTACAGGGGGATGATCACCTCCTGAGTTCTACTCACCAAACTGTTCCTGATACAGGCCAGGATGCTGTTGGCCTTCTTGGCCACCTGGGCACACTGCTGGCTCACATTCAGCCAACAGTTGACCAACATCCCCAGGTTCTTTTCTGCCAGGCAGCTTTCCAGCCACTCTGCCCCAAGCCTGTAGTGCTGCACGGGGCTGTTGGGACCCAAGTGCAGGACCCAGCACTTGGCCTTGTTGAACCTCATCCCATTGGCCTCGGCCCATCAATCCAGCTGGTCTAGATCCCCCTGCAAAGCCTTTCTACCGTCAAACAGGTGAACATTCCCACCTAACTTGGTGTCATCTGCAAACTTACTGAGGGTGCACTCGGTCCCCTCATCCAGATCATTGATAAAGATGTTAAGGAGAACTGGCCCCAATACTGAGCCTTGGCAGACACCACTCGTGACCAGCCACCAACTGGATTTAACTCTATTCACCACCACTCTCTGGGCCTGGCCCTCCAGCCAGTCTTTAACCCAGCGGAGAGTATTCCCACCCAAGCCAGTAACTGGCTTAGCTTTGGGCACATTGCTGGGATGTGAAATGGATATTTCCAACTTCTATTGTGGCATATTTCACCATTTAACCTCAACTATCTTCAAGAGAAGGAGAATTGATTTTGTCGTTAACTGGAATGCTTAAACAAAAGTTTCTGTTTACATTGGAAGCAATTCTTTCATGAAAAGCTTTGTCCATCTTAAAAAAAAACCCTCACAAAGCAAGGAAGACATGTGATGGTGGCCATTAGAGAGCGGGAGGATGAATGCAAAGTGAAGTGCTCCTTGTGAAGTGCTGCTTTGTCTGTCTCAGGAGAGCAGCTGCCAAGCACACTCGAGAAAGAAATCTGAAATCAGACATCTGTATGTGCATTGCATCCACCATGTTTGCTCTGAGGAGAGAGAACCATATGAAGCAAGACAGCAAAGGTGAAATCCAGCAAGACATCCTACTTTATTGCCATAGCAACCCCACCCTGATGAAAAGTAGAAAAACAATAAAACATCTTTAGGAAAAAAAAATCAGTGCTATCTACCAAGGGAATTGAGGAACATGCACTTTAAGGTAGAACTTGACATTTCCACCATTTGGTGACTCTTTGAAACAAAGGTATGGTTGCAGTTTTGCAAAATGCAGATTTAGAACATATTGTACTTGATAAATTATTTAGTTTGTTTAGCAGCTGAATTCTGAATTACAAGTGAAAGCTGTAGTTACAGATTAGAATCTTTAATGCCACTGTAGCCAGACAGAATATTATTGTTGTGAGTTTCCTTGATGTCTTCTGACATCTGTCATCCTTCAGCACTAGAATCACCTTTCCTGCATTAGACTTTCCAGGATGACTGAATCTGAGTGCAGATATGTGTGTGTGTTCGTGTGTGTCTTATGCAAGCATGGGTCTGAGTCTGTATGTTTGTGCTTATAAAGAGTTTTATGCATTTTTGCCTGCTGTAGCTAAATTTGTTGTTGATTTTCCTGCAAATTGAAGTAGATTACATACAGGGCCCATACAGACCCTGCTGCGGTCAGGGAGCTCAGCAATAAAACAACTTCTGGTAAAGAAAGCAGCGATAACATCTCTTATGTTACCCTAATGATGAGGAACTAATATACAACAAAAGAGCGCTCAATGCATGCTGCCCAAGGGGCAGAGCTGGGGCAGGTACAAAAGGCTCATGCAATTCTTGTGGGAATTAAAACTGGTCTCACACTCTCACTCCTTCTCCCTCTTTCCAGAAGGGTCCTGAAATGGAGCCACAGCAGCAGTGATAACAGCCTGCTGTTCCTCCTACTGAAGCCTTCTTGTACAGCAGGGGACTTACTGGCATAAGAAGGTGCAACATATACCTCCTCCAGCCTTAGGGAATCTGATATAGTACAGTTGTGTTTGCCAAACATAATCCTTTAATTTTCATCTGCTATTTGCAAACATTGTTTTTTTGTAACTAATTTGCATGGACAATGGATATTCTAATTCCGTTCCTTAATGAGAAAAGCAATAAGACTGTCTTACCAAAGGGCACTTTTAAAACTAAATATGTTGCTTTCTGTTTTAAATAGCATATATATGATGTGGCTGTTATTGTTAGTACTAACTGTATCTCAGCTATTACAGTGGCATCTAGAGATCCTATTTCAAGTTTTAATTCCTGAGTACAAGGTAGTAGATATATCAAAGAATAGAAATAGAACAATTTATCCTACAATGGGATATGGAGGTAAGAACTTACTGCAAATCACTTGGTTCCCAGGTCAGAGTTTTATGCGATCACCTTCCCCTGTCTCCATGTATGTTACTTGATAGGGAGACCAATGTTCTTCCTTGGCCCCATCTGCTCAATCGTGTTCATGCCACGTGGACACCATGAGCCTTCCTAGCACTGAGCTGCAGGCTCCTCCTGGCTCTTCAGCACCCACCCATGCAGTGGTGCCCTGTGGAAAAGAGAGAGGGAAGTCCTCTCCAGGAGCAGACCCCTTGGCTTCTCCACCACCTGAAACCCCGAGCTCTGCACTGCCACTTCACAACATCAATGGCGATATTTAGAAGAAGGTCAAAAATTCAGTACAGAAAATCCCATGGAAACAGTTTGGCAGGCGTGAGGACACATTTTGGAAAGGGGCACTGAATTTTAATCTCTTTCTAACTGGAAGCATGAAAAGCTCAGTACTGTAGTAAATTCATACCTTTTTTACTCCAAAGGGCAGCTATGGCCTTTAGTCTCTACTACATTCATCAAGAAGCATGTCAGAGTTTAACACAATACTGCATTAGTGTGTAAAGTAAAATGGAGTTATGATCACAAGAACTTACAATAAATTTTGTGTGCCTGTAAGCAATAACTCAGCAGTTGGTGTGTGCCACCCCTATGCTCTGAAAAGCATATACAGACTTTTCTTTGAAATAGCAGTAATTCAGAAATACATTTGCTTAAAAAACCCTGCAGAGATGGCATGCTCTCTGGTACCAAAGAAAAGAATGTTTGGTGCTTTTTGGGGAAAACTTCATTCATGTGGGAAAGAAATCTGTGCCTTGTGTTTGAGGTCATGGAGACCTTGGATAATTCACTGAAAGACAGCACAAACTGAAGTTCCTTTAGAGCAGAATTAACAACAGCTCAAACTTTCCTCATTGAGGATATGGAAGGAATAGCTTTCTCCTTGCGGTTTGTGCATCACTCCTGCTAATATTAATGAGATATATGGCTTCCTGTATTTCCCATCAATATTAATGAGAGATGCACGTGCCACTAATGTTAATGGGAAATACACATGTGTGTAAGTCCCATTAATGATCATTAGATATCCACAGGAGATCCCTCATTAATGCTAATGAGCACTGCACGTATATATAATTCCCATCAGTATTAACCAGAGATCTATGTGCATGTATTGCCCATTAATGTTAACAAGAGATATACACGTGTGTGGCTGAAATTGTCATTAATGTTAGTATGATGTATACAGGAACTGGCAAAAAAATATACTTTATTTTGATAACAGAAACTTGCCCTTTGTGTTTGGGTTCTAATTAATCTTTAGTTAATGCATTTCTTTCTACTAATAATCTAGTTTGGGTATTACTTTGTCTGTGTACTAAGTGCCATGCAAAATTAAGACAAAATGCAGACATCCATTTTCCAGATGACATGAAGTCTCTATCTATGCCATGGATCAGAGTATGGCAGTTTGTGCATTTATGCTGGGGTCAATATGTGAAGTTGGTGAATATATGCTTTGATTCTATGAGTTGTGATCAAAGTTATCTTTCTTAATGGCAATAAATCTCACCCAAGGCTATACTCTGAAAGTCACTTGGGTAGCTGTGATCTGACTTGAACTTAGGTCCTGCCAGCTATGCTTTTGTCAGACCTGTGTTATTTTACAAATTTTCTTTTATAGTTAGTTAGTCTTAATTGATTAGAAGCTATGTGTGGAGAGGGAGTTGTGGCATCCTGAAGTGAAACAAGTCAGTGGAATTTACAAACTGAAAACGTGACATATTGGCATCATTTGCTATTTCTGGTGGATCATCTGTGTAGATGCTGAATTTTGCTACATATCTTTCATGTCAACAAAAGGTAGTCACACAGTACGCAGAAAAGACCTCAAAGTGTTAAGATTAAGATCAATGTCGAAAGTATAAGTCCCTGCAATATTCTTTTTTAAAAATGTGAACTGGGCATATCACACCATAGCCTTAGAAAATCTCAGAGCTTCTTACCTAAAACAATAGTCTTATTCTCTACTGACTAATACTGTATACAGTCACTTTTGACTTGTAAAGCAAGTGTAACAAAACAGCATGGAAAAGTATCACACCTATTTTGCACCATATACAGGGCTTCTTCAGGAAACCTAGAGAAGATATGGGTCTGTGGGAGCTACAGCAGTGTAAGTATGTTTTGTCCTTTTAATTCCCATATCTGTTTCAGGACTGGTCTTATTTGTTAAGACTGAGAGATAAGTGACTGATCAAAAAGGGAACTTGACAGCTCAATGAGACACATTTGTAAGGAAAGCAAATATTCTATGTTGCTACGCTATTTCATGTGTAGAAAAACTGAAATGTAACACTACTGTCTTTATCAGAGAGGGTCCATCTGCAAAGTGTGCTCATGGCGCTGGTATATTTAGTCTAAGAAATTCTTGCTCTTCAACTTATCCCTCCCCAGCCATTTTATTCCCTGGCTCACCCCAGGGCTCTCAGTCATGCCAGCACTGTTTGTGGAACTCTGCTATGAATCAGGTAATTGAAATTATCTGTTTTAGAGAAAGTGCACAATACTAAGGTGCTCTGCTGTGTTTTTTGTTTTTCTTATGATCAGAACATTTGAATTATCCAATTAATCAAGGACAGTGGCATCAGTGCAGCTGAAGGGAGCTAAAGACAGGAGCAAGCATTTTGGTTGTCACAAGAGACAATGTCTCACCAAATTGTATTCTCAGGTCCAGTGAAAGTCCTCATGACTTCTGGAGGCAGCAAAAGCACAGCATTCTCTGGATTTCTAAGGACTAAGGCCATTTACTGAAGGACAAATAAAAAATAAATGAAAAGTCATGGCTTATTTTTCCTGTTAATTACTTTTTCTAGGTGCCCCATCACATTCTTCAAGCTACACCTGCTCTTAATTGCTTTATTTCAACCAACCAGAAAGCGAGGGGGTTCCAAGTCAGAGGAGCAAATACAAAATGAAAACAAAACAATCCCAAACCTAAACAAAACAACCACAAAGTGTGCTTCTGGAACAGCATGCATTTGAATTTAGGAATAAGGAATTTAATTTGGCGCTGGGCTTCACATTAACAGCAGACTAAGAACTAACAAAAGTCTATCACAAAAATATGATTTAGGGCTTAATTTTCCTTTCTGAGCATGTAACCTTTGTTTACATATTTGCAGCTCTGGGGCTCAGCAGTGTAATCAAGTGCTCCTGATTTTAATTAAGGGAGTAAAATTTGCATATGCAAACTCCCCTCTTACTGGTGTTAATGCCTCTGCAATGCCAGCAGCTTTGAAAGAACTGAGAAAACAAAAAAAGGCAGAAATCCAAAAAAATCCAACAATTCATCAATTTTGTTTCACTAAAGGAAGGAGCAGACATGACAATATAAACTGTTTCCAGTCATATAAATAACATGCACTAACTGAGATTCTGGACCAGCTTTTAATTGATGAGGTGTTTTCAGAGCTAATACAGAATCCTCATGCTGTCACAGGGTCTGAGATTACTCAGGTTGTGTCATTCTGTGGGAAAGCCAGTCATAGGTGAAAATACTTGCAGTCTTGAATGACTGCTGTTTACAGAAGAGCTCCTCCCTCATGCAACCTGGAGAGATACTTATGGTCTGAGAAGTAAACCCCCACACCTCAGGCTTTCACAGGACACTCTAGCTTGCTGCTCCACCTTCCCTTTTGGGGTCAGTAGAAACATAGTGATCCTCTGCAGGGGGATGCTGACAAGAATCAGTGCAAGACAAAGCCAAGTGTCTGCGTTATTTAAAAAAGACAAAAATTCCATATGCTTAAGATAATATTGAGATATTCATGGGTACACTAGAAAAATACGATTTTCAAGCAAGCATGAAGGGGCTACCAGGGGACTGGAGAAAGGTGTCGTTTTTTTTCATATTAGGTTAACTATGTAATCCTCCAGTAAAATTTGGCCAGTGGCATTATTTTCCACTGACCTGCTCCCCTCCAGAAGGCATGTCTCACTTTTTAAAGAGAAAGATGGAAGCTTGGCCCAATATAATGCTGCTTGGAGAAATCTCCCTTTTAGTGTAGGCACCTGAGTGCTTAGAAGGAATTCAGTCCTTAGAGCATACTGAAAAAGCACACCATGGAGATGAGCATGCATCGGAACTGCAATATACTACAAAAAAAATGTACAACACAACAGGCTCCAGAGGAGCCACTATGGTCCATTGAGTAAAATATTCCCTTTTAGAATTGCTCAAATACATATTTACATGATAGACCAGAAACACAGAAGTAGTCTATTGAAGAAATACTGCAGTAAGCTTCAGACCTGTAATGGTCTATTGAGTAAATAATAAAAAGTTTGAAAAAGGTCCAAGCATATATTTTCACAATATAACAGAATTGCTTCAGAGAAAACTATTGTGTCAATTCTTAGGCATGTCCATGAGTGATTTCCTTTCTTTTCCTTTTTTTTTACCATTTAGCCTGACTGTTACATATGCCCCTTGCATAATGACGCAGAGTTCTTTCCACTCCCTGGGCACAAATTACAAGAATCCTCTTGCAAATGCACCCTGTACTAAAGTAGTTTAGCGGCTGTGGTTTTAGGCAACAGCCTCAATAAATATTTTAACATAAACTGGGAGTAGAGGGACTGAAAGGTGATGATGAGAGAGGCAAAGATATTTTCTAGCAAATTAGGAAGAGCTGAAATGGTGTCTCTCCACCTACTGCGGACTATAACTTTCCTTTTATTTTCTGTTCCATTTTTCAACTGGTTTCTTCTTTCCTAAACTAGGAAGGAAGGAAACCTTTTCATAACACTCCATTTCGTGACAGAGAGAAAAAACAACTTGATCCACATCCATTGTTAGACATGGTCATAATTTTATTTCGTCCTATGACTTGAAAGGGCTTACAGAGAATAAAACTAATCGCAGGTCTGATTCACCTCCTCTGTGAAATATAATAAATTAAGACCATGCAAAGAATTGATTCCTACCAGCAGTTAACAAGAAGTCTGTTGTCTAATTATCGAGGGCCAAACTATCCATAATTGACATTCTCACAGCCTAGGAACAGCTAAGTTAATAAGGCTACATTTTATTCTCACATCTCTAAATCAGGAGGTACTCCTCTAGATTACACAGCTGCAACTGTGAGTAGAACATTTGTGTCTGAAATACTTTTATGGTCTGTTCTATGAGCTCTGCTGAGAATTTCCTCAAGGAGGTACACCTGATTCTTTCTTGGTCCCACAAAAAGCAGTCAGCTAGCTCCACAGAAAGTCTCTGCACTGAACAAACTTTGTTCACCTGGAAGGCAAGTTAACTCTGTCACCTATAGGGTACAGAGTATTGGAGATAGGCTTTCACAGCTTCACATTCACTTAAATGTGAGACAGATAGGAAATATAGGGAATAGAAGGAATCTTAAATAATGTGCTAGTCTTAAAACAAACTGCAAAGAGAAACAACAGGCAATGCACTATTCTGCCTCAAGATAGACAACAGAAAACATGCAAAAAGTTATGGAAGTTTAACATAAGGAACCCAGAGAATGAGTTTCAGAAAGGGAAGAGGTAATGTTTAGGCTAAGCATGCCAGCCATTCTGCTAGTGGAAAAAGAGAGAAAAGCATCTCCAGAAAGAGACTCACGCATCACCTTGTCTTGAAAGTTGACAAAACAGGCTGTTTACCCTGCTGCACAGAGAATAGGGAGCAATTAGGAAACCAGTTTAAAACAGATGCTTCAATTTTCAGACAATATAAGTTAGGTGAGATTAATTCTGCACATTATTTCAGCAGCTGAAGTTCCCAGAAATACATCAAATATAACATCAAATAGGCATCACACCTTATTGACAAACAACATTTCTTTAGTCCAGGTTAGAACTGAAGAACATAACATCATAGGGTTCACTCAGCTTTTATGGTGTCTTTCAGCTAAGGATAAGAAGCAAACCCAGAGTTTTCCAGGGTTCAGAAATTGTTGGCAGTATGAAAAGAAAACCATTGAAATCCTGAACTTTTATGGAAACTCTGAAATTGGAAGCAGAATACACTTAGAATGATTTTATTTTTACAATGTATATGTCAAGCAGCTATAAGATGACACAGCTTACAGCAGTTACCAGATCCATTGCACAGGATATTTAAAAGGATTTCGCATGTGGAAAACAGTACTTTTGGTACCAAATACTAATTTTGAAAAGAATTCTGAAATAATTTTTGAGATGACCTACTGGTTTCACAGTGACTTTACAAGTTTTTACTCAGAAATGACTTAACAGTATCTTCAGGGTTTCTCCATACAGAAGAAATGGTAAATTCTTGTTGGTTCCATGATAAAATAAAACAGCTCAAATTGTTTAACCAGCAAGGCTGTAAATCATTACACAGCATCTGTGGGCTTTCCATTTTAATACCCCATTATAAAGACTACAATGATTTGCAGTGTTTACTGGCATGATTATCTTCCTAATAGAGAAATCAAAAACTTTGCACTCCTTTCCTGCAAAGAGGATATGTGATTAGTCAGATGAGAGATCAGCATTCTTATGGAAAAAGGCATGGACTCACATACTGTTACACTACAGTTACACGGATGTTTAAGGCTGAGAAAACAAAGTGGTAGCACTTCCACATGTGCCAAGTCCATCAAGCCACAGTGACTCTCAATACTAAAAGCTGAATTAGTTCTTCCACAGACTGTCATTTAATTCATCAGAACTCCTCTTTTGCATTTCACTGAAGCACAGTCCCAGAAGACTAAATAAATTCACATCAAAAGGTCTACTCAGGCCCAAGCATGCTTGAAGCTGGCAAGGAAAAAGTTAAATACAAGACAGCTTGTTGAAGAGAGTGACATGCTCCCCATACACTCCAAAAGCTCTGATGTCTTCCAGTGGGAAAACCTGGGAAGAAGGTGAACCACACGCACTGGGTTGTCTTGGAGTGGTCAGGCCCGTAACTGGACAGTGTGATACAGTATATAGTGGGCATCTGTTTATGCAGTGCAATGCACAAACGCCTGTTATGAGCTACAGAAATGCCAAGCAAGAATTACTGCTGCCAGCAGGCTTGTCAGTGCCATGATCAGAAGCTATTTGCTGTGATGCCCATAGACTGCTCCTACCCTCAGCCAGTGCCACTGAACTCAGCCACCCTTGACTGAGCTACCCAAGGATCTAGGAAAATATGCTTTTTCCTCCTTGTTTGGCAACTTGCATACTTAAAAAAACAGTTCAGGATTTCACACCTATTTGTCACCTGGCTAAACAGCACTTTATTTAGTAGAAACTAAATCAGACCTCTTACGTAGAACATACACCAATACTATCTTGATTAACTAACAGTCATTACTACACGCTCTCATCAGTTTCCACGGAGATAGACCCAGTAAAGCAGCTATCCCTATACAGAATGTCCCAAATAAGTAGAGTATACAGTAATAATATTTTACATTTATATAAGCCATTCATCCTCAAGCACTTTAGAGATTATACAGTGTTCAGATACCAATGTGATGAGTGTATTGTAACTGCCTCCATGTAGCCACACTGAACCGCAGCAGTTTTTCAAGTGCAAGGCTGCAGCCAATTGGCATGTCAGCTTCTGAGTTACCATGGACCATGAATGCAGGAACAATGTTGCAGTGTCCCCGAGATAAACACATACCATTAAAAAAAAAAAAAAAAAAGTTATTGAGTTTCTGAATCTCCCTTGGGAAGAAAGACACTTAGCTTTAGATCTAATCAGAATAAATCCATGTAATATAATGCACGGACCTCAATCAATTTAATTTGAGAAAACATCCAAGACATCTCTTCCTATACATGATTGCACAGATCCTGCAGATTAAATATTTCAGATTTTGTTGTTTGGACTGCTAAGCTCCCTTTGCCAGTTACTGAACGGTGAATTATTGTTGGATGTGCTTTCCTACCTTCAGTATGTAATTTCTCTTTTATTTCCTTTTCCACCGTAGAAAGTATTTCTGACTAACCACCTGCTTCTACAGCCCTTCATTTTTTGTTATAATTCTCCATTTTAAAAATGCAGAGAATATCTCATCTTCAGCCACATTTTCTAAACAACAGTGGGAATGAAAATGAGATATTGAGTGCTTAGCTATTACCTTTCTCTGCAAGTTTCGTGCAATACTTTATAGACACGACATATACAGCACCTTCCTTAGTCCAGCTGTAACATATGTACATACCTCCTTTTCCACAATAAAGTTTTTCCCTCCAAGTTCACGTGGGAATATACTCACACTTGAAGACATTGAGTGGTTAAACAACCAGCCCAGCTACTTATTGATAACAGCCCTTTCCATCTGCCCTAATAAGCAGCCCTGTTACCCTTCAGCTAACAGAATAGTTAAACTATTTGTTCAGGTGGTCCTGTTGTCATTTGAATGAGGGATGTAATTCCCCTGAAGAAAGGTAGGGTTTTTTATGTAAGGATGTTGATAAGTCTTTGCAGACCTACCATTTCCTTTTGGAGATGTCAGCTTTCAGTTCTTCTGAACATCTGTTGTGTTTTTTAAGCACAACAAAATCCTATGGAAATACTATTGATAAAGTACCACATTTTAAACTGCTTTTACGGACAGAATTTCAGTACGGTTATGCATGTTAGTGCCGTTCTCTCATTATTCAAAAATGGATGAAGAGGTTTTGCTCAAGCTTGCTAAAATGAAAATGTTACTTTTGAGAAGGACTAAGTTCAGAAAGCTGTGTAAGCCCCCGCTTAGCTCCAGCACGTGCTTACCCTTTTTTGCATGGGGACTTAATTCACCATTGCTTAATGCGTTGTTTTTGAATAGAGACATTCCTCGGAATTGAAGTACTATGAAGTTTAGCCTCAGAAGTAAATGTTTTGGAACGTTAATAGCCTGTGGAAATACAGGAGCCCTATGTTACGTTTACTACTAACTGTGGCTGAAAGATGAAATAGAGACTCACTTCACCCACCCACTGAAATGCAGCCACCTGCGGGGACTAATGTGCCAGCTCTTTAGTGCAACAGTGCAAAACCATTTAAGTGGGAAGTGAAGCATTATGTCTCAGTCCAAAGGGAGTGTTTGCCATTGTTGTTACTGAACAGCATGACATTTTCTCTGGGTGGAAGGCACTGTTTGTGTAATACTATATTTCAAAAGGATTTGTCTTTGGATACACAGGAAATGGGATCCCGCCATCATTTAATCAATAACTCACTGCCATGGACCAATCGCCCAACTTAGCACTAGAAGAAATAAGCAGAGGCAAGACCATGGACAAAGAGAATGTTACTTAACACAAGCGCCTAATTAGAAGGGTTACTTCTATTTATCATTTTTTTTACTGAACCCTTAAAGAGAGACTCAAATGTTTGGTATAACCAAATAGTGTTGACACTTTTGCTATAGATTAAGATCACAGTTTAATTACTATCACATAAATTTCCTTTCTTTTCCAGGAGAATTAATTGTCTCTCCTTAATTTAATGAATTTCTCTTCTCTTCTAAATTCAAGTTTAACTTTGATCTGAATTTCAACCAAGCCAAATCTACCCACTTTACATATAATCTTTATCCTTCCAGGGTAGAATTTGGAGGAAAAAAGGGAAATCTTGGGAGAAGTTTTGCAAGAGACAAGGCAACAGAAAAATAAACTACAGAAGACCAGCAAGAATAATTCCAATTCTCTGAGATGATTTGTTAAAGGAAACCACACGCTATATGGGTTCAATGTATTAACTGTGGTGCTTTCTTCCCCTCTGCTTTTTTTCCCGAAAGCTCAAGGAACTTAATTTCTCCAAATTCACACCACCACCACTGCCTGCCCTCCCCGTCCCAACTCTCAGAAAAAAACCCCACTAGAACAGTTTTAAAAGTCACAAACATGCAAAATTGTAAGATTCTGTGTGGAAGAAATCTCCTTAAATTCTTAGCTACACTTTGGCCTGAAGGTGGCAACATTGAATAATATTCTGAATAAAGATGTTTCCCATACAGATACCTTTAATTAAAGTTTTATGTTTTTAAGCTAATATCTTTCTACCTCATTATTTTTTCACAATGTGTTGAGAGAAAAATATGATGAGGTATATGTGTTTCAAACAAACTTGAGTGCAGATTATGCAAAATTATTTGCAATTAAAATAAAAGAAAACAAACATAAGATATATGCATAAACCAACCCTTCCACCCCCTCAATTTAAGAGCAATTTAAAAAAAAGATAGGCTATATGTTCCTTTTCACAGTATTACTACCAGTATGCTCTTAACACCAAACCAAAATTGGTGCTGACTTTTTCAAACCAGACCTTGACTTTATGCTAAGTTATTTCACCTGCACTCAGTAAATGCTGTGATTTAGAACAAAATGCATGAACCAGGTGAGAGGAGGTGGAGTTCTGGGTATTGCACTGCATGGTGCCATAAGTTGGGTGCCCTGCAAAGCAAGGGCAAAATGCTGTGGGCCCTAAAGATGGGCTGATAATCAGTAAAGGAGTTTGGCCCAAAGTGTTTTGTGGAGAACACTAGCAGAAAAGGATTTTAAATATAATCTCTATGTTCTTTTTTAAAAAAAAAGATTTTAATAATTTTTCATAAAAAAGAAAAAATAAATATAAGTCTATGGGTTGATATCTGTCTTTGGATTATTAAGAAGATAGAACATAATTCTATTAACTTCTTAATCTTTCTGTCCTAATTAATCTTTCACTGATTTCCACAGTGCTGCATGATTTTTCCTTTGAATTCTGTAAAATTCAGTGTTTTCTGCTATCCCTTTGATTACTGTCCTTGTGGCTACATGAAGAAAGGTATTATATATGGAATTGAAAGAATGTTTTACACAGTCCTCACAGGTAAGGCTACCTCTGCACTGCTCTGAGCATTCTCTACTAGGAAACTGTGGCAGATTTAAAGAAAAAAAGACTTAACTAGGGCAGCCAGCAAACAACAAAAAATCCTCAAAGTTCAGAAGACACCAACTATTGTATTAAGAGTGGTTAGGCAAGAAAACCGACTGCTAAATTTGCCCTGTCTACAGAAAAGATGACATGATAACAGGCTGTGAGTACTTAAGAACTAATAAAAAGAAGGTGGAGGGGGGTGTGGGAGGACCGTTGGCAGCATAGGGGAAGCAGTTAGAAGTATAGTAATAGCTCAAGAAATACTGAAGGGAAAAATGTAGATTGAATAGCACGAAATGAGAGAAGAGGGAGGTAATATAGCAGAGAGGGTCACTGATTTCATGGCAAACATTCATCCCTGAGGATCATGTAAACCTACATTGTTTGCAGAGGTTGGAGTAGGTGATTCCAGAGGTCTTTGCAACTCTAATCTATATGGGTCAGACCATTCCTCTTTATGGTAATAATTCAAGAAGGAGTGTTTCACACAGAGAGCCCTGCTTCCAGAGGGACTGCCCTGTGCAAGGCAAGGTGGGAGCCTGGCTGCCTACACCCTGGCTGGTGTTACACCTTTCTAACAGCCTTGAGCTTCACACAGGCTTTTCCAATCTGAAAGAGGAAAAGAACTGCTTGCTAACCATTGCTCCTGTTGGCTCTGGAGAGGAACTGATGGAAATAAAGCATAAACAAGAACTGGAGAAAGGTTAGATGGAGTACCATTAGTTTAGCTGGAAAAAGTGCTACTGATGAATCAATGACTTAAAAAAACCACTAGTTCACATAATTTCTGACAGAACGTTGATTTTTACTGCATATCCAACCCTGAGCAAAAGTGAACAATAATTCATTATCCTTCCTAACCAGAAACAAAGGCCATTTAGGGGAGAAGGAGAAGAAAATAAGGCTTCATTCTTTTCCTGCCCATTCTTACCTGCCTATCCACTTGCCTACTGGAGTGTGTAAGCAGGCAAATTCTTTGCTATTGTTGTACCTCTGGAAAAGAGATACAAACTAGCTCCCCCAGGAGGTTCGGGGTGGTGTGTGTGTGTGTTCCTACTACATGACACCACAGTCACAGTCTTTCTCTTAAAGATTACCCTTATTTATGGAGGTGTTTCAAAAGCTTTTTGAGGGCAAGCTCTCAATTCCTTTTCAATGCAACCATTCCGTGATTTTCAACACACTTAGTCATTAAAGTAGACTCACTACCTTTGGCATTTCTATTAAAACTACATGTTCAGAAAAGGAACAGTAGTTGAGTGAGTCACTGACAAAAAAGCACAGGTATCACAGAAGGGAAAAAGGATGATTATTTCCAGGCACATTCTCTTGGAAATTGAATAGACTAGATGGAGAATTGGCAAAGTTGTAATACAAAGCACAGCATCATGAGGTAACAAGGCAGAAAAGCAAAATTAACACAATCCCAACCCTATACATTCTTTTCAGACCCCATGTTCTGAAAAAAATATCATAACACATAGGACAGAAAGAGTTCCTGTACACTGTGATACCAGATCATTCACTAAAGCAAATATGAGACAAAATGTTCATAAGCAACAGAGTACACAGCCTGCTCCTGCGAGACAGCCATAGCTAGAATACATTTGCAGACTGCAGCTGCAGGGACAAATTGAGTGCATGAGTAAACAGGATGGTTCTCAATATAAGAATTCTCAATATAAGAATTTCTCAACACCACGAGTTAAAATGAATTAGCAATGATATTCAGGGGTGAAAATAGCATATAATAGATAAACAAAAATAAACCATTATGCCATCTGGAAAGACTTGTTACAAATACAAAAGTCTTTATCAAAGTTTTGAAGCAAACACCTTTGGCCCTTCTCAGATCTGGTGGGATTTCATTTTGTAGACCTAGATCGGAAGAACAACACAGCTAGGTACAAGCCTCAGACACATGGCACTATTGCTTAGCACAGGAAAGAGCAGAGACCAAGGTAGTGCTAGGCTTCCTAATCCCAGAGCTGCCATATGAACAGATCAGTCCCAGACACACCACTGTACAGGGTTTGCATCTCATGCCAATGCCAGCCCTCCAGGAATGACTGAGCATCATTATCTTCAGCATCCTTTTGTTCTCCCACCTGTCTGGTCTTTCCCTAATGCAACTAGAAAAGGCAACCTCTGGTTCATGAGGGAGGGATCTAGAGAGGTAGCATTAATGGATGCAGACTAGTGTAGACTTCCCCTGTTCTGGCTGTGCCCTGGGGCAGTTCGCAGGCCAATTGATAAGGTTTACTAGAACACAATGGGGTTTTATGCAGCCACAGAAGGTTCAGCTTCACTTATCAGGACTGTCTTTGCAGGGTTCAAGGCCCCAAAAACCCAGTGCCTCAGGCTAGAACACTTCATCAAGGCAAAGCACCTCTAAAGGTAGGACAGATTTTACAAAGCTTACTTTTATAATAAATTTTAATACATACTCTGATTATTTGTGTTTTAATTATTACACCTCTCCTCTCTTACTCTCCTGACTTATGCCTATTTGATTTTCAATAAGGACTCTTGATGAAGACAAATTAAAGCCTGTGATACTTAACTTTGCACAGAATAAAATATTTAGTGTGTTAGTTCATATTCTGATGTGCTAGATGAGAAGTTCTCACACCTATCAAAACTAAGAGTCAGTCAATCAGCAAGAATCTGTCAGGTCCAACTCTGGCTTTAATGATCTGTGGTTTTCCCAAGGTCTCGTTTACTAAGGAGAATCTTAGTAAATCTTTTTTCTTGGTGACATCAAATCACAATATACCTTTGGGACAGCGGTTTCATCTACTTAATGAGACCTATATTTCCAATGCAAATGTAGGATAGCTAAAATGGGGGTAAACCCATGCCCCATGAAAGGGTGGTCGGGCATTGGAATAGGCTGCCCAGGGAGGTGGTTGAGTCACCATCCCTGGATGTGTTTAAGAGACGATTAGATGTGGTGCTGAGGGATATGGTGTAGGGGAGGACTTTGTAGAGTAGGGTAGATGGTTGGACTCGATGATCCCAAGGGTCTCTTCCAACCTAGATGATTCTATGATTCTATGATTCTATGATAAACTGTTGGTTTTGTTTTGTTTTTCTAAAAACCCTACATTGAAAAATTATTTGCCTTGTGGGTTCTCTTGCCAGTTAGTTCAGGGCCCTGGAAATGGTTTTATCTTTTATTAACCAGTGGGTCATCTTTATGGTCTCAAGTGGAACATTTACAGCACTGCCTCTGAATACATTTTCTGTGTTTCCACATTTTCCCTTTCCTAAAAGAACCCACTGTAGGAAAAGAGAAAAAATAAAATTCAGGTTGAAGAAACATTTAATAAAAGGAAGAAATACTATGGCAGAAGAAGCAGGTCACTCTGTAAGATTCATTTGCTAAATTCTAGTGTATGCCACAGCAGGATGGCATGAGTCTAATTGGATTTGAAAGCTGTGTGAATCTCCTGTAATAAGAGTCATATTTGTGAGGGCAGCTACATGAAAACATTATTCCTATTGGGTCTTGGATTTAGGGGATAGCAGAATGAAAGAATGAATCAAAACAGTTCTAGTAAATACTCTTCCACATAACTGTGGAATACCATGCAACTTCAAATTACAGCTCCAAAAAACAGGATTTATATTAAATTTATTTAAGTCATCTCCTACCAACAACCTCATATTGAGAGAATACCTGGGGGGAAGCTTTAAGGAAGATTAGCCAAATAATCCTTTCGTGCTGGGAGTTGCATTTCTCCACTTAAATGGCCATTGCTAGCAATGAAAATGCAGGCAAAACTGACAGTAAAAGAAGATACCAATAGAAGTCAGAACCTGAGTGTCTTCTGGAGACTGCTTAAGTTATCTGTTAATAGACAGCAATCACATACACTTCATTCCTTCAGTGAAAACATACAATCTATATTATATCAGCATGTGTTAATGAAGTCTCACCAACACAGAAAGTATTGTAATAATTTAACCTGCTATTTAATATATTAATTTTTTTTTTGTCTTGGGAAAAATGATTTGAAGGTTAGCATTAAAATTTTCTGTTTATTTCCTGTTTAATACACTTTGAAACATACAAAGGAATGGCACAAACACATCTAAATCTTGTGAGGGACATAAAGGTTTTCTCACAGCACTTAATAAAGCTGAGCTTTTCCTCAACCCCATCTGCAATGACAGATCAAGGAGATTTTTGTTGTTAAAAAAGACTGCCTCCAGATGCATTTCTTTCTTTAAAGGACAATGTATGGATAACAGTTGAGCAGAACTATTACAGTCAAATGTGTAAACAGCAGTATTTGACCTGGCAAGCGTACTGAAGAGAAATACACATTCTCTTTAAAAGATACCATACACAGGTAGATTTAAATGAAAACCACTAGCTTGAGGTTTTTTTCCCTTCTTTATTTTTCCTTATTCCTGCCAGAATAAAGCAGGAATAACTCTGTTTTCCTATCTGATATTCCACCATTTTATTTCTGGTGTAAGATCCAACTTCAGGCACAGTCTCTTAATAATGTAGCTGATTGCTTGAGGTAACCATAGGTAATATTCTCATTACCCAATCAAATTTTGTATTACCCTCGCTATAAAATAAGTCACAGAGCAAAGAAGGCAAAACACTGCACTACCTAGGATGAAACCCAGCACCATTCAGGGTGGACTCTACAGTCTTTGTGAGAAGTAGTGTAAAAGTACCTCAGAGACCCTCAAAATGGGTCAGCAGGCCTATGTGATACGAAGCAGTAGAATTACCTCAAATGAAACTGAGGGAAGAAAATCTTGTTTCATTTCCTGCCTGCACAGGAGATTTTAATCCTAGACTACAGGGCTGCACTGCAGAATTTCTACTGCAGATGAGAGAAAAATACTTTTTTACCAATTAAGTGGGAATCCTGAGATGCCCACAAGACATTTTCCAAGGTAAAAGTGATGGTTGGTTGGAAGTTTGTGCATTACCTCTGCACAAGTGGGAAAGCAGGCCAGTTTCCTCTCTTTTTAAGCATCCAAAATCAAAAAGGAGAGAGAAAAAAGAGCAGTAAAAGCAGACCAGGGACCTGACTATGTTCTAGCCCTACTTTTTTTATCCTGAGATAAGTTATTTGACTGTGATGTACTTTCATCCAGGTTAATATGAGGATGGAATCAAGCCAAATGGATTTACATCAGTATGTGCCTTTGCAGTTACTATGAAAAACAGTCCCTGATTTTCAAAGCAGTTAAAGCTATGCTTTGTCATAGAATTTGAGAGAGGAGGCGGATCCCATCTCCTATGTCCCTATGTGACACAAGCCAGTGAATTTACAACCTTGTTTCTCTACTATGGAGACTTGTAGTCATTGAGAAAAGACTCTGATATTGATGGCTGCATCCATTGTTGTGTTCCTCATCAAATATAATCTCCACCACTACCATAAAATTAACCTCAACTGCTTTCCAAGGGTTGCTATTTTTTTCTCAGCCGATGCCAGAGACCGAGACACTGGACATCAGTATAGATTGAACCACCTCCCAAAATGCCTAATCATAAAATCACCTGTGCTATCCTGCAGATGTATTAGTACTTGATTAGTCCAGTGTCTCAAAGGTAATATTTGCTACTGAGAAAAATCCTTCCAAAGTTCACCCATCCTCCAATACTCCCTGTCTTCCAAAGTTACCAGGATCTCACAGCAAGCAGTTCCAACATCCAGTACTTGCTTTTTTGGGCCCAGATTCTATCTTTTGCTGTCAGTGAACTTTGAAACTACTGAGCACCTCAGAAGACTAATTGCTAATCAACATGCCACCTCTCACTCAGATATCAGAGATCTGATGTGTTTTCTGTTAAATAAAAGCTATATTCCACAGATCTTTGAGAACATTGTGCTGATACATCTAAATAGCAAAACAGCTTAAGGTGAGATAACCAGTTTTCCAGCTGGCTAAACCCAAGTAATAAAAAACATAATTGTATTAACTTTACTTCAATTTTTTTCATCACTTAAACTCTCTTAGCAAATGCATATATAAAAGAAGACCTCCCATAATAGCCACTATCTCTAGGTGAGTGCATGGAAAGCATTTAAAAAAGATCCTCATGCACTGTAGAGTACTGCTCTTAACCTTGTAATAGTGGACAAAGTGAAATAGATGTGAATGACCAAAAAAATATTCCTTTGTAAGGATAACTTGGAGGCACAAAAAGTGAGTTGTATAATTAAAATACTGTTGCACATGGTATTAGAGAGTGAGAGCAAAAAGGAAGATAATCATCAAATAGTTAAAACAGTCAAATAATCTTCAGTCAAAACTAAAGACTATTTGAGAATACATTATATTGCCTTTTAATATTTTTATGAGGTCAGATAAAAACCCAGACTAAGTATGTCACAACCATCTTTCTGTATATGTGTATGATCTCATCATTCTGACTTTGATTTAAAGGATGGTACTTCAGCCCAGCCCACAGCAGATTTAAACAATCAGTAATAAAGCCTCAGGACAATAGGCATTATCCATCATCTGATATCTAACTACCTTAGAAATCTGATAATTATTTTTTTTCATATCTTATATATAGAAAGCAAGATGAGCAACTGCAGCAATTTACATATAAAAGGAAATGAGAAATGTAGGCTTTAAGATCCAGACCTCTCCAAGTTATTCATACATCTACTTCCCTAAATAAAAATCTAGGCCTTTGTTCAGGATGACATAGAATCACTGGTTACAGGCCTAAAAATTAGAGTCAGATCTATAAAGTTCCATCCAATTAGTGGCTTACCCACAAGACAGTCTTGCCCCCTGCATTTTCAATGCTGATAGAATTTTTCTAGTTCATTTTCATGAAGATGTAAACTAGCTTTTTAAAAACACATGTGGTTGAATAAATCTTAGATATGTGATTTTTTAAATTTCAGAATAACTAAAACTTCAGAAAACAGGAAAGGGTCAAGAGATTGATAGGAAAATATTATAATTGAAACCACACCAAAGGCGTGGGAATGTTATGCTGAACTTCCTCATCGAAGATAATGAGACAATATTTTGGTCCCACATACCAAGTGTGATTTTTCAATTATCTGCAAATAAAAAGTTGTACAGGAATTTTCAGATTAAATTACCCAGAGAAAAGTCAGACGTTATGTGCATATTATTTCAAGAATGTCCACTTGAGCTATTTTTATAAACTTCTTTTAATGAATGAATCTATACTGAACCCTTTCTAGTTTTTAAACTTTTAAAATTAAGCAAAGCATTCTAATTTATACAATCCATACTCAGCTATATTACTTATTTCTGCTATCATTTCCCCTTTACATTGCATGGTAATAAGAGATATTACTATCTAGTTTAAGCTTACCACTGATTTAGCAGTTTTACTGCTATGGTACTTTAAAGCCACGGATTTTGAAGTCAATTTGAAGATAAGACAAATAGTCTCAGGCAAAGTGGAATTTTCCTAACATTGCTTGTCCATTGCTTTCACCAGATATTTAATTAGTGTTATAGCAAGACAGAAGACATTGTGAAGGAAATCACAAGGATACTTGACGATTTCTCTGACAGAATAGATTTAAAATAATGTTCAAAGGAAAAGGATATGGAAACTAACTCATAACAAAACTTGATAGCTTCAAAACCAAAATAGAAAAAAATATATTTTTTATTAGAATTGCAAGAAAGAGCTATTGGAAAACTTCAAAACGGGAAGTGATAAATGATGCTGTATATTTACCTCATGTTAAATGTTGTTTCAACTTAGATTATAATTATTTGGAGATCAGAATTCACTACAGAACAAAGTGTTTCCTAATTTGCCCAACTTTGTTCTTGAAATATGCTCTTCTAAGTCACCAAGAGAGAGACCTGCTCCAATCAGAAGATGGAAAAACATTGTACGAATGACCACTATTTTTCCTCTGTTGGATCCTGCACTGAAAATGACTCAGAACTAGCTCTTGCATAAAAAACAAGGAAGAAGTGAATCACAGAAGTCAAAGACATCTGAAGCAGGGAATTAGAATTAGGAACTTTCCCAGGGTTGAGTCAGTTTGGATTGCCTACATTATATTGCAAAGCAGAATCAACTGCAGCCTAATTCCAGGCTGTGGCATTTGGATGTCATCATCTGAAATAGTCATTGTGGAAGGTCACAATAGAAGAAGTTTCTTATGGTATTTCCAAAGGGACTGGTTGCAGGAAACAGTAGAAATTCTGCTAAATGTCAGAAGACTAACAGCGTACTATAAGACCAAAGCTATCTACACTGTTCTAGGAAGCAAAATTGTCTCTCTACCCATTTTGAAGTCAACCTGCATGTACGGACATTGATAATAAGTTTTTTGAGGCTTTTTAAAAATAAGTATACTCATACTAAAGATCTCTTGGGGAATCTAAGAGGAAATGTATCCACTTCATATTGCTTCCAAAATTATTCCTATGTATGCCCACACAGATTAAGCAATAGCTCTGCGTCAGACAGTTCTTGCACAGCTGCAATTGTAAAAATTTTAGAACATGTCCCATCCACTGGAAAATTTATTATAAAAATATAGGAAATTTTACATCAGCTAGGAAGAATTTCTGGAACTACTTTTCTTCAGTAATTGAAGGTGCTACAAATCTGTTCCAGTAAAAAGTCAGTGCAAGCAGAAAATAATACTGTGGTTCACCTGCATGATTTTAGCACAGTTGAACTTTGTCTAGACAACAATGCTTGGGATCCAGACAGGGAGCTCATAGTCAGCAAGAAAGGCTCATCTTTCATTGGCTTTTCCTCCCAGGAGAGCTTGCAAGCATAATCACAGCAGGTGCTAGGAAAAGGACTTATAAATTTAATGGGTTTGGACTGTCTGTGAGCCAGGACTCAAGCACAGGCAAAGGCAATGATGGAACTAAATGTTTGAACATAGCCTATGGATTATATTTAGCATTTCTGTTAGGTACTATGTACTAGCATTATTTGGTAGCATTTGTGCACCTGCTCTGCACACATATATGGAATGCTGGAGGCAGTACAGAATTTGAGCCCCAAAACCAGATTATGATGCAATTATTCACAGTTAAAGTTATATTCCAAATTGTAAGCTTGCCAAGGTGACGTAACACCTACTCTTATTGTCACCTATGTATCATCATTGTTGGGGTATCTTATGATGCTGTAGCATCTCAGTCTCACCAGCACTGGACGAGAAATTGCATAGCTAGTTGAACACGATAAAGATTCATCAGTTATTCTTTGGCCAAATACAGTGATGCAACACATATGAGTAGTGTTGTTACTGTGGAAAAAGAAGAATAAAATACAAATAAAAACCATAATACACTAGAAGCTAATTAACAAATTTCATTGAATTTCATTAAATTCTGAATCTTTAATGAGTAATCAGCTCCTAGATAAAAAAGATTTACATTCAGGCAACATATACTTCCATTTTACCATCCTGTCCCATTTTCTGTAACATCCTATGTTTTCTTTCGCTGATATGTCCTGTCATTCAACCAACACAGGGTTCAAAATCTTTTTCTCGCCATTGGTAATAAACCCTTGCATGTCCTGGAAAATCATCTTCTTTATATATAAAAAATACTGCACCGAAGACTTTGCTGTCAGTAAGGTTGAAAAGACATCTCTACACCTAATAAACACAGAATAGATTTGGCAAGGAGATTCAGAAAAGTAAGAAAAACCAGGTGAAAATGCAGTACAGCATTAAAAAAGAGAGCCTTGAGACTCACACAGCAGATTAAAGGATTACTTCTATCTTGGAAGCTTTTGAGATGAAGGACCTAGACAACCTATGCATCACTAGCACTGTTTAACTTTCCTGATATAGTTTTATTTTTCTGGCATTCTTGCAAGATAAAGTAGTGATCTGAACCAGTCATGGTGGAATTTAAATAATGAGACCTCCATTGGTGAGGTTGCAATAAATTCAAAGATGAGGAGTATGGTCAACTACAGTTTTATTTTGTTGTAATCTACTTCACATTTTTATAATTTATCTAAGAGAGTTAGCACTTATTAATTTTCTTTTTGTCTACAAAACATTATTTATAGTATAAATATTGTCTCCTAGAAAACAAACTGTACCCTCCAAAATTTTTCTAATTGGTTGTAATTGCCTAAGTTGAAGTATAATTGTGCTTCAAATTACCGTCTACGTCAGATATCAGAAAAAAATGACGTCAGAATAATATAATAGAATAGAATAGAATAGAATAGAATAGAATATAAATATAGTATGTTAGCTCAGAAGAATATGTTATTGATGTGGTTTAACCCCAGCCAGCAACTAGAACCACACAGCCTGTTGCTCATCTGCCCCTAATCCCTGCCCCAAGAAGCGTGGGGAAAAGAGAGAAAAAATAAGAGGCAAAAGGGAGAAAAAAACTCCTTGTGGGTTGGGATCAAGATAGTTTAATATAAACAATAGCAGAAAAGGAAAAATAACAATAATAATAGTAACAACAATAATGACACAGGTCACTCTCACCACCCAATGAATTGGCACTATCTGGAGCAGTCATCATGGATTCCTGCCCCTGGCTAACCCCCCTTTATATACTGAGCATTGACGTCTACGATGTGGAATATTTCACTGACCATTCCATTGTTGTGTCTATGCTTCTATGGGAAACTGAAAAAAGTCTTTGAATAGTGTAAACATCACTTAGTAACAACTAAAACCAATAGGTATTGTTGACATTCCTTTCACAGAAATCACTAGAAAGAAAATGAACCAGGACAGTAATTCTTAATTTTCCCTTTTTAGTTTCTTTTTATACATCAGAACTCCTATATTAAATTTTAAACGAATATGTTAAAAACCTTATTGTAATCCCTGCATTACCTGTTTTAACATCTTCTTTGCATATGTTATTAATGTTGTCCTTCATACCATCCCATTTTCGTATTTTCACCTTCAGTAACACAAAATGCCTAGAACTTCAGCTAAACAGTTTGTTGAATGAGCTAATAAGTTAACGGGTCCAATTCTGTAAAGCCACAGCAAGAGAAAGAGGACACCGCTTGTAAGTAGGGTTTTGGATAGGGAAGTATCCTTACAAAAGAGTGGGTTTTGCCCATTTACTCAAAGTGTTTTGAAGAAATAGTGTATCTACATCAACAGAAAAATGCTTTTATCAGCACACCTAACATCCACTATGTACATCGGCAGCACAGCTGTATCAGTGTGAGCTTGTAGTGTAGACAACCTGTACATCCTAGTAACAAAGTTCAAATGCAGGCTGTAGTGCCTGTGTTATCTGGCTCTTCCAGAACGTTGACTAAATTATCTTCAAAGTCATGGAGTACAGAAAGGGTAACAAGGAAACTAGGAGAGAAATAACCTATTTCAAAGTGAATTTTGCATTTCAGAGACAGTTAACCACTTCTAAACAGGATAAAGGCATGAAGTTACTGCACACGTGCTGCAAACATCATCCAATGTGATACTGAGCACCAGTGTCCTGGAGTTCGAGGTAAAACAGAACGAATTTTCTGTTCAGTAATGTTACTTTTCAGGTAAACCTCTTCTAACTGAACTCTCTGAAATTAACAACATATTTTTCTGACCGTATCCGCTTCCAGAGTGGTAAGACCTGATTATTTATAATTTATGCCAAGGAATGGTATGCAGAGAGACCCTTGCTTGTACTTATTTCTATAACAACCGAGGTCAGCTCACTTTGTTATTTGCCCTATTGGAGGCCAGAAGCCAGAGTGTAGAGGGGTCGCACCTGCACGGAGGAGTGGACAGGACAGGTGACCCAAAACTGACCAACAGGGTATTCCATCTCATCTGCATCATGCTCTGTATAAAAGCTGAGGGATCAAAGGGTCAGTGCTCTTTCTTCAATGTCTGGTGTCCAAGGAGGACTCTGTTTGTCTGCCTTTGATCCCAATCTGTGTATTCCTGAATCCAGATCTGGAATCCAGTTCTCATCCACCATTGAGTCCAGTGATGTGACTGTCATCCTGGAAGCTCAATAGGGTTATGTATATATTACGTATATTTCATTATTTTTCATTTTATTATTTTATTAATATTTTCATTGTAGTAGTTAGTTTCTTTTTTAAACTCATAAGTTTCTTTTCTCTCTCATCCTTGTCTCCCTGAAGGGAGATTCTCTCTCTTCTCTGAAGGAGAGAGAAGTAAAAGAGAGCATCCATGGTTCATTTCAGTGGCCAGACTGGCGCAAAGCATGTCAGCCTTCAGCTGCAGAAGGAAGCGAGAACCTGCAATACTGAGCAAGTGATATTTAATAGCTTCCTGGATTTGGGCTTTAAAAATTGACTCCCAATTTTGGCTTGTCAAAGGAGATGATCTAGTTGTTTTTATTAAACAAGGAAGTGGTTGTACAGGAGGTTTGAGGGTCAGGGAGATAACTTTCTTCTGTAAATTATATAAGGAAGAGACATGGCCCTGAAAGCGTCTGTGATTCACTTACTGAATAGTTTCACTAACAAGTATTGCAACATCTTCTCCATCTTACTGCTTTTCAAGGACTAGTAAAGCTTAAACATTTACTCTGAACTTCCAGGTCATTTAATTCAATTCTCATAAAGAAGCACAAAGAGGAGCCAGGTATCATAAAGATGCCAATCACTAAAGCAGACTTGCATGTAAATGTAGGGCTGGTTTTTTCCCTCCAGTATATCGTAATAGGATTGTATTATGATAATGAGATTTACAAGGAGCTGTCCCTGTCATAACTTTAGGTAGAAAACTGGAGATGTCTATTTAACCTAGGTTATCATCATGCAAATTCATATCAAGCAATAGTCAAAATTAATGTTCTTGTGAAAATAAAGACGAAGAAAACTCATTTTACTTTGTTATACCTTATATATTAAGGTACCAGGCATTCTAGAAATAGCTAGCACATAATTTCTTCTTACATTATCATGAGAAATGAAATGACTGAATGTGTGTCATTGAATATGTACATATGCATCTGTTTTCCAGTGGTTAGTGTTAAAAATACTAAGGTATGTCATCAGAAAATGTCCTTTTTTGCAATTGGGAAAATCCAATGAGTTCACTGAAGTTGATTTTTATTACTTTATCTGGTAGGTGAAAGGAGAATCAGATTAATCAAAAATTAAAATCATATTAGCATACTTGGTCAAAACTCATCCTTGTGCAACGCATCTTTAATTGTGAAGTTTCTCCTGACTTAAATTTCAGTTAATTTGATTGAAGGCAAAATCATAGTACTGCCTTCATACCTCACTATCTCTTCAATTGCACTGTGAAAGCAACTAAAAAATATACTTAATAGGCTGAGCTAGGTATTCTGCAGGTCAATAACTTCAAGGATCAAGAGTAAAATAAAATGCCAAATTATACCCTGGCAATGAGACTGTCTTGCTTCCAGCCACCAAAATACCCGAAACGCCTCAGCTCATCTCAGTTACAAGGGCAGAGCATGACAAGAGAGGCAGATCTGAAAGATCCAAAGAAGAAACTGAAACCAGGAACCTGCATTGAATACAGAAACAGTACATAAAATCTATCTAACACATGATAATATGCTCTGTGCCTACAATGCTGCTGAACTGAAAATTGAAAATGAACCTTACAAGATGCTCAGTGCAATTTAACTTAGGAACAAAAAGCCTAACTAGTTTGAGAGACTCAGACAGAAAAGGGCCCAAGCTCTTTGGTATTTAAAGATGGAAAAGTGCTTTTGGTTGCTGTCTGGGCATTCAAAAGCAGATGAATTTTCCATTAAAGGGACAAATAACTTATTCACCCCAGTTGCTTCATTTCATAGCTACCATATATCGGAATTCTTATACATATATCTTACCAGCAATGCAAAGAAAATCACAATTTTAACACTGCTGTTTGATAATGTTTCACTGAAAACTTTAACATTAAGAATCCTTAACATCCTCAAAATAGCATTCCCTATCAGTCTCAGGAAATACTGGTACCAAAGATCTGTCCAAGAGACATTTTGAAACAGGTAATGAAACATTTGCTCTGTAAATTCTTTCCAAGAAACTGCAGAAAGTCAAGTACTGTCAGGACTGTGGAAGATGGCAGAGTGCTCTGAGAGATCCTCAGGAATAAAATCCTTTTCTTTCAATCTTTAGGATAACATTTTAGGGACTTTTAGAGTGTAGAAAGACACTTTTCCTAATTTTGACATTTTCTTTAATAAACTCTTCAGCTATCATTGCCTCTTCAAGGGCTTAAAAAAAAAAAAAGACTTTGTTTCTCCCAATAGCTAATCTAAGCTACTTAAATATCCCTCATAGGGAGGAACAGCTCCCTGTGTGAAATATTTATGTGAAATATTTATGTGAAAAAAAGTGTGTTATTATATGATGCTTGTATACATTCTTCTATAAAGAACTAAAATTTGCCTCCTTTTCCTAGTCATGAGGCTATCCAATGTTTCCATTCATCTTATGGAAGAAAACCTCATCTTTTTGCTTCCATCAAATGCTCATATCCCCCATTCATTGCAGTTGGTGAAACTTTTGTCCAATAAACATCTATTACTAGATCTGGTGTGTTGTAGAAGACTTCAGAGGGATTACTTCATGTAGTAAGAGATATCTTTGGTATTGCACATTACCAAATTTGCAAAATAAAACTGTAATAAATACTCCTCAGTGGAAAGGATCACAGGTTTGACACTGAAAGTATATTTTGCATGTAAGAAAGTTACTCACCTGAAACAAGTATTCTTCAGGGCATATTGTCACAAAAGATGCTAGAGCAGAGCTGTTTCCTAGCAGTGCCTCCCAGGGGACTCGGGGGTTTTGTGCTCCTGGCATTACCACAGTTTCCCTTACAGGAGAGCTCATACTAAAACTCAAAGGAAAAGGGAACTGCTGCTGGTGGCTGTGAATGAGCAGAGTCCACCTTGAAGAGCTTTGGTTATAGGCAAAAGTAAAGTTGTCTTCTTTTACATGTAGGCTGTCTGTATTCACACTCCCCTGAGTCCAACAGGCAGTGTTCTTCCTTCCATTCTGTGAAAGAAAATGTCTTAGTTAAATGCAGGGTAAAATTTTTTAAAAACTAGTAATTTGATCTGGCTGCTAGATTTCAGGAATATTTTTTTATGAATATACAAGTGTCATGCCTATAGGAAATATGAAAATGCATTTAAAACAAACATGAAGGAAGCTTGCACTGTTTATTTTTAAATGTTTGACACAGCATTTCCAGACTAGAAACAGATATACTGCCAGGCAATAACATCCTGATCTAATGCTGAGGGCTGTGATAATACATGAGGCAAAACATTGATAACCCTGTCTGGCAAACAAACATCTAATGCTAACCAAGTACCTTTATTAAGGAATTCACCCACACACTGAGGAAGCCATTGATTTCAGAGTTTAATAAATTTATGTCTATTTACTGTAATATTTTTCAATACAGAGTATAATACACTTAGAAAGCACTGAGATGTGGCCAGACAGCATTTATTATTTTACCATATTCATGGATTCACGGATTTGACACAGTTGGAAGGGACCTCTAGAGATCATCTAGTCCAACTCCCCTGCTAAACAGGATTGCCTAGAGCACATCACTCAGGACTGCATCAAGGCAGTCTGAAAATCTCCAGAAAAGGGAACTCCACGACCTCTCTCGGCAGCCTGTTCCAGTGCTCTGTCGCCCTCACTGGAAAGAAGTTCTTCCTCATATTTGAGTGGAACTTCCTATGTTCCAGCTTATGCCCGTTGCTCCTCATCCTATCACTGGAAACCACTGAAAAGAGTCCGGCTCCATCATCCTTCAACCCACCCTTTAGCAACTTGTAAACACAGTGGAGGTCTCTCCTCAGTCTTCTCTTCTCGAGGCTAAAGAACCCCAGCTCTTTGAGCCTTTCCTCATAAGGGAGGTGCTCTAATCCCTTAATCGTCTTGGTTGCCCTACATTGGACTCTCTCCAGCAGTTCCCTGTCTCTCTTGAACTGGGGAGCCCAAAACTGGACGCAGTATTCCAGTTGTGGCCTCACCAGTGCAGAGTAGAGGGGGAGAATGACCTCCCTCGACCTGCTGGCCACACTTCTCCCTATGCAGCCCAGGATTCCATTGGCCCTCTTGGCAACAAGGGCACATTGCTGGCTCATGGAGATCCTGCCATCCACCAGGACTCCCAGATGTTTTCCTCAGTAGTACTTTCCAGAAGATCCACCCCTAACCTATATATAGAATAAAAACTTCTATATTGGGGGCAAGCTTGCAAGTTACTTTGATGAAAGGTCTTTTGCCAAATCTGTTGTTGCATTTAATCAGAAAATATTGATAAACATGGCTCAGATTGACCAAATATCCACTGAAAAATATAGGTAATTTAATTCATAATACTAGCGTAGAGAAATTTCCTTTTCATGTGATAACCCAGTGGGTAAGATGTCTGTAAAGTACAGGTTTTCTAGTTCTAGGTTCTCAGGAAACCTTCCCCCTGTTGTGTAAAAACCTTTGAAATTCATTAATTTTGAGTTAAACAGAGAGGAAAAGACATAACTAAACCTGTTAGCAAGACATTTATGTATGGTATAAAACCTTTAAAAAACCCCTAGAAGTCCCTTAAGGAAATTTTATTTTTCCTTTCATACAAAAAAAATAAGCATGTACTATCCACTCCTTCCCTGTCTTACCGTTGCAAAGTGATCTTGAGTGTTGCAGCAATTCAATCAATCTGTATTCAATATGGTAAAGTATTGTTAAAAAAAGAAAAAAAATGAAGAAAAAAAGGGAAAAAAAGCATCTTGTGAACTTGGCTGGATCAATTATGTGCTCTTATCAATTGTGGTGTCACTGTGCTCCACCTTTCCATCCTCCTAATTTATGAAGGCCATAACTTACTACTAGATATAAATTACCTCTGCATTTCTTAATCTGTTTTGTATTTTATCTCTCTATCTTACACTCACACACAAATATCTCCATATTCATAATAAGATGGAGATTACTGCTGCTATTTTCAGTGTCTATTTTCAAGTGGGTTTGAAGTATCAAACATATAATATCTCCGATATGACATGAGTATAAGCACGTTGGCTAAAGTGAGTAAGAGATGACAATATTAATATAAAACTGTCTGAGATGAGGTTTCAAAATTAGAAATCAAAAAAGTAAATAATATCCCAGAATACACAGCTTCAGTGCATAAGGAGTAATTTCTCTCTTAATGGAGGATACTTAGTAACAAAAAGAACTTTTCTTTATTCAATGCTTGGTTTATTTGAGAGGGCCGTATTTGCTCTGTGATTAGTACAGAATTGCAGAGCAGGGAAGAATAGAGAACAAACAGAAGTAGTTATATTTTCAGAAATCATAAAAACTTTAATAAAAACATCCCAGAACTGCCCACACACATCCTGGTCCTTCCCTAAAACTGGAGGAGCAAGAGGTGCTGAGTTTAATTTTCCTGTGAAGTAGCCAGTTTACAGCTTAATTCATTCAGTAATGACTAGATCTAGAATCACGTGTTCCTGAAAGGCCACATGGGAAATGAAGGGAGGACAGAGGGGTCATTTCTCTCCTCCTTCTGCAAACAGCCAGTGGCAGAACTCTCTCAGGTACCACAAATACCAGACACTAGAATAATGCTGGAATGTTACACAAGTTAAGTGAAATGATAAAAGGGAAGACACACCCCCCCTTCTCTCAGCTCTTCCCCAATCTGCTCTGCCTTTTAGCTAGAGTCATCTCAAGGCCTTTTCATAACAAGAGAAGACACAGCATTTTCAGATGGAAATGTGATTTTCCAGTTGACAGTATAGCTTTAATTAAATGGGAGTCCAAGGAAAGAACATACCACCAGAAAATAAATAGGTTATAAAAGAAGAAAACCACTAGCATGGATAACCAAGGAAATTAAGTGAATGAACAGGAAAGAGCAAAGGCCATGTAAGACATCTATTACGAAACATCAAGGTCAATACTACTAGTGGAGGCACAGACAGCTAAAGTGATAGAGAGTACGGAAATGATCAAGGAAGCAAAGATCAAATATGAAAGGAAATTGGCAGATTCTTACTCAGTGCGTTCTACACTGACACGCAAAGAATGGAATTTTTGTGTTTTAAAATATATCTGAAAAAAAATACATTGAATCATATTGGAGCTTTTTAGACAATGAATTGGCTTAAAATGCAAGCAGCTGTAGAAGCCAATTGTTTTTAATATTCTACATAAAATTACAGACTCTTTGCCACTTTCTTAAAAACTATGTCCTAGATTAATGTGAAAAATAGCATTTTGGAGCACCAAACTGGGAACTAACAATTCTCCAAATGCAGCTCCATATCTGAATGTTTCTGCCATTTTCCATTTTTCTCAAAAAAAAATTTCTGGAAAAGGTATTTTGGAATTAATGAAAAGCAGAGGCAGGCACTATGGTGCAGATAGAATGTGAGCTCCTGCAGCTTTCAGCAGGAACCTGGACACTCCCGCTGAACAGAACACCTGGGCTTCAAGACATCCCAACAGGCAATTCAGTGTTTACTATCAAAGCTGTACTGTGCTGGGAAGTTATCTCACAATAGCTTCTGACAAGTTGCATAGTGTAATTCTGCTATATTTTTCTTTCATAATGGTAATGATCCCATTACTCATCACAATCACCACACTGCTCTGAGCTCCTTTTGTTTTGTGTCGTTGTTTAGCTACCTTTGCTGTTGCATCTTATTTTCTGTTTGCTATTGTTATTCACTTGATTCAGCTAAACCCAATCCAATAAGCCTCCAGTCAGATGCTGAACAGACATATGTAAGACATTTGCTGTTCTGGAGAGTTTATACTTAATGTCTCAGACAGGAAGGCATGTTTGTACACCATATGCACTACACCTAATGTCAGTCTTCCTCTTATTAATTCAGTCATTATGACATCTACTTTACTAATATGAATAATAATTGTATAAACAATCTACAAATATAGATAGAATCATGCACACTTGAATAAGATATTTTCTTACTCTTTGTTAGAATATCTATCAATTTTTAACAATTATTTTGCCTCATTTTAAGGTCTCTCTGTTCCTTCTGTTTTCAGTTTAGCTTCTACTTTTATCTCAAGTCGCACTTATAGATTTCTGGTTCTTATATTTGACCCTACAATTTAACAAGAACTCCCCTTTGAGATAAAAATAAAAACCACTAAAATTGTCAAGTTCTGAGTCAGCCCAACTTTTTTCTCTATCCTAAGGAGACAATTTCAAAAGAACAGCCATATCCCTGATTCTACGATTATAATAATAATTTTTGAAGGCGGATAACACTATCATATCTGTGATTCACTATTTATAGCAAATTTAAAGTGAAGAAAAGGAAGCAAAACTAATTAAAGAATGTCTATTTTTCTCACAGATCATTAAAGTCTATTCTTACAGGATTTATATACTCATGGTCTATTTGCACTTGAAGTATTGGATTCCCTAGGGATTTAGAAACAGATCTACTGTGTATACATTTTTGTTCAGGGGACTATAATGGGAAATATGAAATGCAAACTGTTGGTGGAAGGCCCACTGGATGCTTTAACCATTTGGATTAAGGACTAAAGAACAGGAAGAGAACTGCTGTCATCGGCCTTATTTGAGAATATCACAGCTTAATTTACTGACCAATTCCACAAAAAAGGTTCATAATTACCTGTTCCAGGCTTGAAGTGGTGATTCTCTGTGGTGAGTAGAGACAAAATCATTCCAGTCTTATTAGTCTTCTCTGTTTTCCTATGTAGGCTAGTCCCTCTTTGGTGTGCTGGGTGGAGGTGTCCCTCCTTCAGCTCCTGTCTCTCTGTGCAAGGGGTACCTTTCTCTGCCTCTGCCTCTGATGGAACTACAAGGCACCTAATCATTAGGCACTACAGCACTAAGCTTAAAACTCTCATGGAACTAGCCAAAAGGATATCTAATTTTCTGCATTATTCTTAGTAATATCTTAATGCTTTTACTGCATTTATAGAATTCCTACACAGTCACATTGAGAATATTACATTCACTGCCAGGCACCAGAAAACACTGCCAAACACAGCAGAAAAGGGAACCAGAAAAAGTGTATTTGACTTTCGAGGAATGCTTAGAAGAAGAATATATATTCACAAGAGATTAACTAAGCAGAAACTAAGTGGGTAGATGACAGCAGTCTGCAAACATTTGAAGAAAATAAGTACTATATTAGAAAAGGTACTATTTATCATAAACATTAAGGAAGCAATGCAAACAAAATACCTGGATACTGAGGTTTTTTAGCCTGTGGAGTCAGTCCCTGTATAAACATTGAATCATTTACAGTAAGGCATAATTTTAGGAAGACAATTTAAGTACATATTTGATTATCACAGAAAAACAGTCAAATCAATTGTCTTTTCCAAGACTAAATTTCTATGGGTCCAAAAAAAAAAGTTTTTTTCCACCAATTATCATCTTCTGTATTTTTTTGCTATGTAAATGCAAAGAAACATGTGGCCATTTTAAACTAAGACGTTCAACACTTTCTTATGCAAAAAATTACTGTTCAACTAGAGCAAATAATACATTACTTTTAGTTCCCTTGAACTTGTCTCATTTCACTGGGATGTGTTTAGACAATGCAAGAATGGAGTGCAAATACACAGAGCTTAGAATAGAAAGGTCAGTCAGCAGTGATGGCAGAATGAGTCTTTCAAATTTGCTTGGAAAAATATTTTGTTTCTTACTATCCTTTCAAGGAAAACAGTATCTATTTTTTTCATTGCAGCCTCAGACAATCATGCAAAATAAATCTATACCCACTCCTCCAGAGTAGCCAGAGGACAGCAATAAATCAACACGTCTCTTACCTGGTTTGGTTATGGCCTCTCTAAGGCAAAGTGGTCTGCTGAATATCCCTCCCAGCAGCAAATCCTTTGGCTGCTGTGAGAAGGAAAATCATTTGATTATAATATATTCCTAATAAACCTTCCATTCTCATTTTAGTGTTGGGCCCACATGGACATATTCTTTTGACAGTAAATTTATTATTTATTTTTATGGCTTAGCTAGGTATTCTGGAATAGATATGACAGGCAAAATTGTAATGACATTGACAGAGAAGCAAAACTTCAAAGATCAAAAGATTTTTCCATTTAGAACTTCCACAACTCCTTTAAATCTGTGTTTACCAGCTCAATTTCCCATACATCTGATTCTTTATCACCTAGATTTCCTAAAGAACAAATTCTCATTTTACAAACCCAAAATTTCCTGAACCTTTTTTTGTACATAGATACAAAACAGGTTTACATAGCAATGAACTCAGTGTGGAAAAGATGTATACTTAGTATGGCCTTATATCTTGTTTGAGTCACATTATTTTACACATAGTGAATTTTTTTTTGTTTTATTTTGCTTAATATTGTAGTGCCTGCAGCTTGTGTTGCGTTCTATAGCACAAAAAAAAGATCTCTGTTGCAAAGAGTTCCCCTTTTATTTACAGGCATATTTGTATAAACAATAAACAGTGAATATTATTTGTTTCAAAGTGGCATCTCAACATAATTTCTTTCTATACATAGAAAAAAACTTAACTAACTTCTTATATTTTCAGTGTGGATCACGTGGCAATGACTATAAATAACTATGATTAAACTTAAATTTGTGTAAAATTTTTGGCTTGTCAATAAAACACATATTTTGATTTTAAAAGATCTTAGAAAAAAGAACTATTTTTCATGAAATCACTCCTCTCTTCTGTATGTTGTCTGTATAATTGCTATAACCATTCTACATAATTATGACACATGAAAATGTATGTTCTGCACAGATATGCCCTGGATAAAATCCTTTCCATTGGAAGCAGAAAATCTAACAGCAACTGAAATAAGTCCTTCAATACTTTGTGAGGATTCTCACTTGCTCTTCAATTGAACCCCTGTTACTGACTCCTGAAGTGGACTGTGTCTGCCCTATTAACAGAAAATAATGATTCTCTTTCATTTCCTTTAGATTAATACATCAAATCACAAGTGAGGTTCCCTTCCTAATCAGAAAATTTAGTAGCTTCTAAGTTTTGCTACTTGCTGTAATGATGTTCTATTTATTATAAATGCTCTGAGCTGTTGGTATAACACAACACACGTTTTCCAGAACCACAGATGGGGTCAGATTAATCTCTCACTTCAACAAATTCCACAACTGTGGAACTGCAATGACTTCAGTGATGTTATTACAGGTTTACATGAGCATACTGGAAAGAAAACTAAGATCCAACACCACTCTCTAAAGCAATATTAGAACAACCATTGCTAACAGAAAAAAAGATTTTGTCAGGAACACAGGTTAAGCTATTGAGGTTGGAGACCCCTAAATGAGCAACTGGAAAAGGAAATTAGGGAATCAGTTTGCTAAATGCATAAAATTAACCTGTGAACGCTGCAATAAAAGACCTCATAGGAAGTGTGCTACAGCCTTGTCTTCAACCTACGTCCATCTGAACAATTGCCCTGTTATTTCTTGGTTAACATTATGGCATCTTAAAGGAATAATGCCATTAATTTGCCATGTGACAATGCCTTTTGCTTTATGCATAGGCCATTTTTCTTGGTCTTCTGCTTGTGTTTTCTCCCCAGTTCTCTCATTATAATCTGTCTCACCGTTTTGACCCTCTCTTCTTCATAAGGTTTCTGCTGACTAACCTTCTCTCTCCTCTTCCATTCCTCCTTCCTCTTCCTTTCCTCAGTTTTCCCTTTCTTGCTTATGACGTTGCTTCCCTCCCTCTTTTTTCCCCTTCTGCCCATCTGCTGTCATCGCCAGTTTAACAAGGAGCCTTATGTCCAGAGGCCATCCCTTGGGAAACTGCCACCTTGGGATGGATACACAGCCTGCACAGGGAGATGGAAGGCAAATGTGAGCAATAAATGTCTATAATTTTAAGGGAACATTAGCTATTCATGTTGGTTTTCTTCTAAAGGTAGAATGGGGGCACTGTGGATTATCAGCTAGAGAGCGTTGGAGAAGGGACTCAGGACATCAGAGAAGACAGAGTTGGAGAACCAAAATCTGATCCAGAACCGAGGCAGAATGATTAGTGTTAGAAGGAAAAATGTTATGCCCTAGCAAATGTGACCAGCTATGAAAACTAAATAACAAACTGCTTTCTGTGATATTAACATGGACATGAGTCACTCCCTGAATGATGGCAAAGGGCCATCTATTTTTTAGGCATTTCATGGCTAAAATATTTGTCATAATTATTAGATGACTGGACAGTACCTTCACTGAAATAAATAGCAAAGCCATTCTAATGATTTCAGGACATTTAATACTTTCCACTCATTTCTTAAGTGCATGTAAGGCCCATTAGGTCATGAATCACATACGGTGAACACTAACAGTAAACTTAAGTTTGTAAAACATGACTCATCATGTAATGCTATGCATACGAAATAAAAGGAAATATTTCAAGAGTCATCTATCCCAGCAGGTAAAAATGTGGAGCAAAAAGCTATTAAGAGAGAGAGAACAATTTACACAAAAACAAAGTTAACATGTTTTTGCAGATTAGGACTCTCCATTATGCATTTCCTGTGATTCTAGTTTATTCCTAAAAGTAGTTTCATAGCCAGTTACAAAATGTTGTTACTTATGCTATCGTGAAATGAGATGTCTCTTCTGCTTATATTGTGTGTGTGCTTTATTTTAAGCAAGCATTCATGAAGTAACTCACATTAAATTACCCAGATGTAATATTTTGCAAACAGCCAATGAAAATTATGATGAGTGTTCCTAATTAGCTGATCATCAAGCTATAATCATTTCAGGAGAATTTAAGCTATGGATATTATAGAAAAGTAATGACATGCTAATGCCAGGGATTTTCTGGTGGTGGTTTGGGGTTTTTTTTAGGTTTTTGTTGTTTTGGTTTTTTTTAATATGGTGCAGTAAGACAAGAAGGGCAGAAGAGGTTTGTTTTGTCCTTAACCTCTATTCACTTATAATAAACAAATATGAGTTTCCCAAAGCTCAGAACAGAAACTCTGGTTTAAACTGAACATTTCATTACCAAATGGGTTTCTCAGTAGTGAAATCATTTGTCTTTGTCAGCTTTGACCCCACTTGTCTTCATCAGGTTACTATTTGAAGGAAGACTTCTATGATTACCTTCAACAAAAAGTGATGTACTGATTTAAGTAGCCCTGAATGGTATTCTCAGAAGTTACACTGCTATCCTGATAAAAGTCTAATGAAGAAAGACCACCTCCCCTTGTATGACTCTTCAGTGACTCAAAATATACTATTAAAAATCTTATGTATTCTGATACAAATGAACTTAAAATAGATTAATATCCCTAACAGAAATAAAAAAAAAGATGCATAATCACATAATAATCTCTCCAAATACTGCATGTTTTCATGCAGAATTATGTTTAATAAAATATATATATATTCTACTACAGTAATTGCTAGCCAATACAAAAGAATTTAAAAATGCATAATTTAAAACATATGGAAATCTTCACTACACTGGAGGTCTTTAAATCCATTTTAAAAGGAACCAGTGTTCAAAAACATTGTAAAATGTGGACACTTTAATAATACTTTTTATGTTTTGATACCCGGGGCAACTGAAGAAGGCCTTGCTTTGCAGATTCTACTCGATTAGGTTCTCTGTTTATACACGAACCATGGCAATTTCAATTTGTGTTTCACAGGCATGGCCTTCAAAGCCTTGCTTAAGATTTTAGCTCTAGAGTAATTATGCATTATAATACATTTGGGCCCTCAAGATTGAATGAGGTTGGCATGGCAGATTAACATGTGCTGGATTCATTTCACAAATGCATTGGACTTCTTTCACTCTAGCATAAAGTGAAGAAAATTTCCAGTGATGATGAATTTAGAATTTTAATAGACTGCAATTAATCTTTTTTCACTTTTTTCCTAAACGTGGATCTAACATATCTACCTCCCATCCTAATTACAAGAGTGGCTGTAACAGTGTAATTTGTCATGCAAAACAGCTGTTTTTGGATCTTCTGTTACACTAAAGTCAAGGAATTGTGTTGGGGATACATTTGGAGCCAGGCAAGTTGACATAATAAATTATAATCTCAGGTGGTTTTTGTATGGGGTTTTTTTGTTTGTTTTGGGGGCTTTTTTGTTTTTCTTTTGTTTGTTTGTTTTATTTTGTTTTAATATGGGCCTAAGAGACCTGAAACCAGACTAGAAGAGTCATTGTAAAAGTTTTTTTTCAGTACTGCCTTTACTGCCTTCTCTCTCTGGCTATTTGAATATTGATGGCTCTGCAAAACCACATTAAAACAAGAATGTCATATATAAGACTAAGTTTGGTGTAGCTGATCTCTTAGCTGCAAGTTCAAGTTTCTTTTGAGCAGCTTGAACATATAAGCTTGCTGCAGCATCAAGTGTTTATTTAAAGGAATATTTTAATTTAAAAAGTTGTTTTAAGGAAACTAAATAGAAACTGAGCACTGATAATTTTAAAAAAAAATTGCTGTGCAGGATCATAGCAAAAATAAGAGATGTATCATATATCACAGCTTTCAGAGCTGTTCTAACACTAACTCTCATTAAAATCCTCTGTGAAGAGAAAGTATTATCACCATTTCTGACAGCAGTTAATCATCACAGAGTCCATTTAGGACTCCACCTAGATTTTACACAATGGGAAGAAGCAGGTTGAGAAGAGGAGGTAGTCTGAACAGTATCACTGCCTGGGCTTTGCAAATATTAGAGAGAGGTGCCACAGGACGGACACACCTTGAAGACTAGAATTGGAGTAGCCCAGTATGTTTCATTTTATCTCTGAGCAGCAACCAGGGAGAGCTTATCCATATCTAAATTTCACTCAAAGCTCATTAGAAACAAACAAACAAACAAATTAAAAAAAAAAAGCCTCCCACACCTGCTGTGCCTGTTAGGGGAGAAGAGAACAGCCTATGGATGCATACAGCACTCAAGGATCCACGACCATTTTTTTTCAGGGGCAAGTTATCCCAAATACGTGTTTTGAGCTATCTCAGACATAGCTTTGAGGAACAAGAGGCAGCTACAACCTTTGCTACTTTCAAATAAAACTGTGACACTCAATGGCTCTAAAAATTCAGGTCCTCAGAGTTTCAAACAGGACAAATAGAAAAGGATGCTCTAAGAATTTAGAATTCTGTGGTGTCAGGGGATTTGGGATGGGTATATATTTTTTTTTTCCATTTCCTAATATTGTATTTTAATTAAAATGAAATATTTAATATGAAACTCAGTATTTTCAACCTATGGATAAGAGTTTTAAATAAAATATGAAGTGCTGAAATGAACTGTAGACACATGGACTGGTTTGTCATTTTAAAATGTTTTATTCATTTCAGCATCAGTAGTCTGAGTAGAAATCAAATTTTTCACCCGATATACATAGTTCTGTTCTGTGATTACTGCACATCTCATTTAAAAACTGGTAAAAAAATTGAATCAAGAATTAGTGATGTTCCAACCTCTATCAGCTTTGTGCTGATAACTGTCCAAAAGTGTAATTCCTTATCCAAATTAACTGTATGCACAGGAAGCCTTAACGCAGAAAATGCCACTCTTTACTAGGCAGGATTTTTTTTTTTTTTTTGCAGCAGACTGACTTTTTCTGACTGTCCTAATTTAGTTCTAGTGAATGAAAGGAGTCAAACCGTCCACTCCAGGCCCCAGTCGTGTACAAACAGTGCAAAGTAATTGAAAAGTACAAGATCAGAACAGAAGTGTTTCCTGGATGTTTTATGCACATCTAATGTCTATCACAAATGCAAGATAGAAATGAACCTTGCTTCAAAACCAGCTTCTCAATAGCAATTATTACTGGTGGAGAAGGCTGTATTTTTTTTCACTACTATAAGAACGTTTATGGGTTTTCACAGAAGAAAACTATTAATCTGAACTATTATGTCACTAATAACCAGGATGTTTGAGTCAATTTTACATTTAAAACACTTTTTCTGGTCTTACAAATTTAATTTTATATATATTTTAATTTTTTTTTGACAAAACACAGTCTTAATTTAGGCCTCATGATTGAGTGATTCAACTAATATCTTCGTAAAAAATAGATTTATCAATTCTTCAGGAATACTACTTCTGGACGCTTCAAGAAAGCTTCCCGTTGCCTTTCAAGGTTTCTCACACTCACGCAGCCTCTCAGATTATTTGATAACAATGCCATTTTGTTACTTAGCTCAAGTCAAGTCCTTAGTACAAAGGTAGACAAGATCACAAAGATCACCAGATTTGATTTGGATCTCATTAAGTTAAACAAAATTTGTATTTTATGACAACTTTATGTCTTACACCAGCTGCAACAGGCAGAGGCTGCATGATCTGGCACTACATTGATGATAAGAAGTTAACAGATGAAATTTTTGTATGGGACACTGTATCAGACAGTAGGAGTCCTGAAGCCAGATTTACCCTATCACTGTCTATTACTGCAAGTCTTAATTGCCATGCTTAGTTTAAGCTGCTGTGCTGAAATTACACTAGAATGTGGGTATGTTGACACTGCGTATCCCAGGGAATCTTTGAGAAGAAGGACAGAATAGCTAAAAGGAAGAAGAAGAAGAAAAAAAAAAAAGGAACACAAGTGTAATTCATTAGAAGAGTTTCCATTCCTTCTAACAAGCTGTGCTCCCACAGCACAGCTAGAATAAAGACACTGATTAAGGCAGACTATAATTACAGGAACAATCCAAAAAGCTACCAAACTTCAAGTACAGCTCAGGTGAAGGTAAGTGTAGTTTGGACGCTCCCTCACAAAAAGTGAGCTATTGCTCCAATCCAGAGTAACAGTGCCAATAAATTACTGGTGTTTTAGAGGTGACCATATTATATGAAACATGCTTCTAGGATAATTTCTTTTTGATACCAAAATGCAATGGCATAAAATTCTGAGTAGTGCTAAAGATCACTGCAGGTCTGCTCATGACTGAAAGTTGCAAAACTTCCAATGGTTAATAAATAACAGGAAAAGAAGACACACCAGAAAAAGTCACAGATCTGACCAAATCATACAATGTCAGTGCTGAAGAGTAAGATTTGCCATCTTTTCTGTAGCAGCCCAGTAAGTGACAGCTCTTTGAGAGCTTTTTTAAGCAAGATTCACAAACTTCCAAAAACTTTTCAAACCGTTACACTTTATTGCTGAAAGTATCATTTTTCAGTTATTACCATTGAAAACCTTGGTTCTGCACAGAGATAGCTCACCAACCTCTTCGTTTGCATAGTGAGGAATCCTTTGAAGATTCCTTTACTCTTTTTTCCTTTGATTAAGGCCCAGATCTAACACCCAGCCTACCAGGGTCTATTTGTGAGAACAACTGACCTCTCTATCTTGAGAAAAATTTCAGTATTGGGTTCTTGGAAAGTGCCCCAGTAAGGTAAGTCATGACAAAAAAACAGCTAAAAAAAAATAGCATTATATTTTCTTAAATTAGTCTCTGATGGTCTCAGAAAAGACTGGGTAGGAAATAGTGAACAGACACAGTTTTAAAACACCTGGAATCCATTCCTTTCTCTTCCCAGGTTTCTGTTGGACTTCTATTTAGTTAGCCAGTTATTTCAAAAAAAGTAACCCTTCATTTGTAGTTTAACCTCCTGTGTAACATGCAAAATCCTGAACAGGTACTGGCTGCAGGTGGTCCTGCCCTCCTGTTCCACAGCTCTTATACACAATGGATTGTACACAACCTTTGACTCCATCTCACACACCAAGAGCACTGAAGAGTTAACAAAACCAACAGGACTGAGTTAATCACTGCCATACTGGAAAATATTCTATCTTTCCACATTCTTTGTTTTATTTATTGGATATTTTTCTTGGCTAATATTTATATCCACCACAGCTGGCAGAGCTCAAACCTGTCGGAGCTGTGATTGCACCTCAGACCTCTTCATGCAAGAAATCAATAAAACTGATTCATGAAAAGCATCATTCATCAAACCTAGTTCCTGGATACAAGACTGCAGTTGATAAAATAACTTTGTTGTCTTATCTTTTAGCTAACTGTCTCTTAAGTTTGGCACAGTGGATTAATTCAGTATTTAGTAGTACCCACCCTTTTCTTATGTTTTATCCAGTAACAAAATATACTGAAGGGGCCCATTTGGATGTTTTGGTTATAATAAACATGTTGTGCTATAAAAATGGGGCTTGATTCTGGCAAAGAATATGGCTATAATCAATATCTTCAAATATTTTTGGTGAACGATAAAATGTTAAGTAAAACTTAAAATCTGGTGACAACAATAGTGTGCATGCACAAAGGCAATAAAAACCTAAAATAATTTCACATTCAGTTAGTTCTATTAGTCTTTGACCATTAAAATGTTAACATGATGATAATCAATCTTAAATCAATTACTATGTAATTGCTGAGTCAATAGTAGTGCAGTTAAATATAGATAAGTGTCTAAAAGCTCTATCAGGACATATCGACAACTTGAGAAATGAATGCAGCCCTGTGCAAAAGGAAAGCTTGACTTGCATTGCTTTGATGGAAAGCAGCACAAGGCTGAGTTTACATTCTTATTACTAGTTAGATGAGACGATCGATACAGGCTGCCTCTGCCCTGTCAGCATGGAGTAGTGAAGACATCTAGGTGTTATTTCCAGTTTTCTCGTCTTTACAGCAATGTGGAAATGACCGGCTAACATCTGTGTAGCAGAGGGAAAAGGACTTAACAATCTAAAGATTAAAAAAAAAAATATTTATAAAGTGATATGAGGAAAAAAGTACTTATGTCCAGAAGAATCACTGTTTTTTCTGCTTAGCATTCTATCCTGGTTGCAAAGGTAGTAGCCTGCAGGAGCACTCACTGGAGTGGCTATGCTTATAAATTAAGAATTAAGACTCCTTTTATTTTGATGGATATGAGCAAAATAGCTCACACAAAGTCAAGACATATTTTAATTAGACTCAGCTTGGTTTTGTGATGCTGCTTATTAAAGGATTCACCAGTTTTGTTCCATGAACATGGATCAGTCACCCCTACCCTCTTCTCCAACTTGGGAAAACTCTTTGTTTCTACACTACTGAGCTATTTGTGTTCCTGTTTGCTTACTGAAGTTATTCTGTTGAAGGAAATACTCTTTACTATTCCTTTTGTACCTATGAGTGGATGAATAATTGGTGACTAGATAGTAATATTCTTTGAAGGATACATGCTCAATTTTATCTGTAGCCAGCAGCAAAATATACAGGAACAGAACTATCTGTTGTTGGATTTGGGTCAGATAAGATACATTATTATAGCAAGCTTCAGGCAGCACTACCTGTTAAGGTTATGTCAGGAATGTCATTATAACTTTCTGTTTCTTTCATGCAGATAACTTTTTGAAACGTTCTCCTCCTCTAGTGATATCTTACTACTTTGTGTCAGCCCAGGGGCAAACGTTTTTTAGTAAGTTTCAGTCAAAACTGTTCAGCCATTTCACTTTACTAAAGTATTAAGTTTCACCTCCCTCTTAACCCTGTTAATAAACATTATGGCACAGTTTTGTTCTTGCAGCAGCGGCTGAATGAACCTTTCAGGCTAGCCCTCACGGCTGCTTCTGCGCTTGTCCTTTCGTGGCTGGCTCTCAGACACAAAATTAAATCCAAGTATGTTGTTTCTCACCAATAAGCAAAACATATCTTAATTTATAGCCTCTTTATGTTGTTGAATTTGCTCCCAATAGGAAAAAAAAAGAAGTACTTTTACAGCTCAGTTTTATTTCCATCACTTATTTCTTCTGGAAGTTCTGGGGAACAATTAGCGTTCTCAGGAGGAAAGAGAACTAACTGATAAACAGATTGAGACCAGGATATAGCACACTCTTGAAAAGATATGAGATATTTTTTGGTTACTGTTAAATTTATATGGCTACTCAACTGCAACATAAACTGTAAAGTGGCTACCTAAAATTCAAGAATACAGACTGTATTCGTGAAGACCGTAGCATACAGCTCTAACAAGCATAGCAAGCAAACTTTCATGAACATGGACTATTGCTTTGATTTATCTGTGCAGAGTGGGGAAATACATATATTTGTACAACTAAGAATCCGGTATCTTATTTAGATTCAGAATATGAATGGGATTATTTTCTATCTGGAACAGGCTCTCTGTCTTCAATCATTGCCATCAATGAAAAAGTCAGTCTAATGTGAAAGAACATTACTATTTTTAACATACAGGATTTTTTTTAAAATGTCAAGGACATTTTGTAACTCTATTTAAAAACAACCTATGTCAGACTACAGACTGCTTTTAGAAACTGTTTGGACACCAGCATCTTACCCGATAGTTTATTATGCTTAAAGAACCATTTTAAAAACTCCAATGAAACAATAAATTATGGATTTATGTCTATTCTAATAAGATCCCCTTTTAATTAAGAAAAGAAAAGCACTTTAGTAGATGAAATAGATAGGAATTCACTAATCCCCCATTTTTCCACTTTTCCATCTATACAATATGTGCTTCTAAAAGAGTAAAATCTAAGTGTGTTGTCCTTGTTCAGGTAATACAGTAAGAAGCAGTTAAGACAGCTTGTATCTTTAAAATCAGGTTGAATTCAGCCTCCCAAGGAGATGAAAGGGATATCCACAGATTAAAAGAAAGGTCCAAGTGACTTATGGAAGTTCACAAATCATAAATTCCAAGGGTGAGACATGGGGCAGGGGTGTCCCATTCCCCATTGCAGTCTGTGCTCTACGGGCTTGAGGGAGGTCCCCAGAGGGCTGGGCCTGATGGTGGCACACTGGATACAGGCCACTAAATGTCCGCACTCAGTCAGGTCTCTCCCACTTCTACATTTTTCCCTGCTGGCTTCCTCTAACTGGAGCCAGTGTGTAAACCCACACTGAATCAGTACAAAGACTCCAGCTGACATGAGGATCCTAAAATCAGATGCCAAGGTCAACCACCATAGCATATTGTTTCTTTTAAAGAGCATTGAAAGATCATGAAATGTCTGATGCATGCCTCTTCAAAATGGGGCTCTAGAATTAAACTGAAATGCATGCTGATGCTGCTTTATGTGTTTTTAAATGAAGAGAAGTACAGATACCTCACACATTTTAATAACTCCAGATAACAAATTGCAAACTGGTAATACTGAAGCACCCATGAAACAAAGTATGACATCAAAACAATATCCACTCCTACGCCTCTCATAAAATCAATTTGACATCGAATTTTCAGTGTTGCTCTCAAACAAAACATGTGAAATATCCCTCAGCAATTTCTATTTGCCAGTGTACACTTTGACTAGGAAGGCTTTGGATGAGCGTCTCAAAGTTGGCTGATACTAACAAAAAATCTGAGTATGTTTGTTTTTTTAAAAAATATGTAAGATATTGGAAAAACAGAAAAGTACAGTGCAGAGGTTCTGACATTATTTAAATAGTGAACTGATTAACTCTGAGGAGAGCACTGGTTGTTTCAGTCAGCACGCTTATTGCTTATTTAAATGAAAAACCTGACAACCAAAAAAAGGAGATGTCAAACTCTGGAGTTTGAAAATACCTAACTGCTGAACAGATCACCTTCAAATCTGACTTTGTCTCTTGCTCTTCATTAACATAAGCTTCACATATTGAACAAGAAAGTGTTTTTTAAAATGTAAGTTTTAATACATTCTTACCACTAAAATATGCCATATGTAATGTGGGATATGCAGCTTAGCCACATTACACTTAGAACAGCCCAGCCTTCTAAAATATTCTGATTTTTGAGTGCCTGATATTACAGTGCTAGCACTGCATTAATGTAGCATTTTGAAGCTCAGACTGTTTGTATTTATTATTAAATACAGACCCCAGAAGTGGGTCTGTACTCCTTTAGAAGTGCGAAGAAGAATTCTATATATACCCCAATACTTTTGCTGGGCCTTTGCTTTTCAAAGGCTGACTGCAAAGCCAAAAGAGGCATGACGCTCTTTACAAGCATGATAGGGAATCTGTTCAATATTTATGACCTTCAAGATATAAAAATGCTCTTTATCAGCTCCAGCTTTGCATTCTATTCAGCTAAAGTCACACCACAGGTCAGCTAAAAAGACTATCAGTAGTGCAAGATAAATGAGCAGCTATCAGCATATGGGAAAGACTGTAAGTATCATAGCAGTCTAAGTGGATAAAGTACAGGATTTTCTTTTACAGGAAAAGACAAAGTATTTTGAAAATTACTAATAAGGAGTAAATTCATTTGTCTTTTTTGCACAAAGTATCTACTTTAGTAAGAAAGAGACTGAGGATGAGTTTCAGCTGTGTGATTTTTAAGGGCAATTACAGATGGGAGTTTTAAAGCTGCATTCAAGAATAGAGTTTGGGCCATGTGTCAGACTGTATGCTTTCTTTCACTAATGTCCCTATTTCACTAGGAATTTTGTGCGTATCTTCAAAATATGTCTAGTGCATATTATGTTTTGGACCAAAATACAAAGTCTGCTGTTGTCCCAGCTACTCCACTGTAGAGTAGGAAGCATGACACAATGGACTGTGCACTTCAGCGGCTGGGTCAGCAGTACATCAGTGATGAAGGCCTGTGGAAATGCTATATTTTTTCTGGCATTGTGCTAAATCCAAGGAGATGCACCCTCCATGGGAAGAATCTTTCTTTAATGAACTACACTGGTCTGAATCCTTAGCAGGTAAAGTCATAGAAATGCCCACACCCAAAGAGCTCCAAGGTTTATAAAGGTGACTTCTGGTAATTTTCTTTAATAGCATCCTAATTTTGCAGAAACCCCTAAGAAAGGTCCTACTGTTAATCAAGTAGCTGTTTCTTTTAATAAGTCTTTTCAAAATGGAAGTTTTTGCCTACTTATTTTATTTGAAATTGTCTTTTCTATCTGCCTGGGAAATAAACACACATAAGCATTGGAATCACTGGGTCAGCTTGCCAGGGGTAGGAAAGCTGCCTAAAGCTATTCCAGCAGCCAACAGGCACCACAAAGTGGTTGGAGACTTTAAACTTCCCCTGCACAGGTACAGCATCAGGCCCATGCTTTTTCACCAATATACATAGTCATATGAATGTTCAGACAAATAAGGACTGTCACAAACAAAAGGTGGAAATACTTCCCAGTCCAAAAGGAGGCAGGAGATGCTTGTCTCCTCAGGTTCTGCTCAGCAAGTTTAAAAACGTTTTCTTTCTATTTTCAGTTAAAGGGTATTATTTCCAACAGAGTTAGGAGATAAATTACTGTGCACATTAATTATACAGTATGCTGGGGGCTCACAAGAAATACATGCTTAAAACTAGTGCTGGGTTTGAGTGGATGCTACTGTCTTTTCTGCTGCATATATGTTGCCTAATAGCACTCCTAAGGATTTCAGATCCATTCCTAGGTCTTCTTTTCAAATCACAGGTCAAGTGAGTGGAATGATTTTACAGTTTAAGAGCTGGCCTTAGGGAAATCAATGCAGTCCCTTTTCAGCTGGGAACATTTGTCATAAGTTTTTGCTAACAGTGAGCAGCTCCAGTATATATGCACAACTTTATACAGATAAAAGGAGGAGTGGACAGGAGGCTCAAAATGCAGCACTATGCTAGAAAAGACTTTAAACATTCTGGGAAACCTCATCTTATCAAATCTCTCTGTTAATTGAAAATGAAAATTCAGATTATTACCTCATCATGACTGTGGTAATTTTTTTAAACAAGATAAATCTGCTCTGGGTCTCGGCACAAAATGGAGTACCTGTCCAACCATGATGATTCTGTGATCTTTTTATTCATCACACCTTTTTTCACAAGGCATGTTCAATCATTTATTTCAATCTCTAATCATTTAAGGCTATAAAATTGATTCAAAATAGAGGTCAGTGTACAGGTGTATTCTGATTTCACCTATGGAATGCTAATGTATTCGACTGCACAGAGTTTTTCATGGTAGATTTTGTCTTGATTTTGAGCAAATGCTAAAGACAGCATTCCTGGATAAGGTAAAGCTAGGCATCCACAGGTAAATCACAACAAAAATATGTAGTCGAGGTTTAAACTGAGAATCTTAAACAAAAGTTCACTACTGGAGGTTTTTTAGTAGCAGCGTAAATAGCAGTTGCTGTTTAAAATCTGGCATAGTACTATCAACTCTGTATACTGAAAAGCCCTGAGCATAAAAAGATTTCTAAAGGTGCCTTCTGGTTATTTTCTCTAATAGCATGCTAATTATGCAGGAAGCATGCTGAAAATTGGTACACTGAATATCTTGGTGCACTCTATATTTTTTTCTGTGAAAAGCACTGTATTTATTTCACTGAGCTGTTTTCAGTATTGGTGGCAGAAAAATTTTCTGGTAATGATCCCAACAAGCCCTTGCCTTGGTACCCACCATGGAGATTAAGTTTTTCACCAAGTCAGCCTTCATTCTCATAGCTACAGGAACCCGTACACCTTGCCCGTGCCGCTAGTGACCTGTTACAGAGACAGTGACAGAATCCTAAATTTGGCATCTGGTTTGAATCTCAAAAGACAACATACCACATTCCTGTCTGAAACCTCCTGCTGGGAATGGACTGTCTGCTCTCTCTTCATCCCTGTTTGCCCCTTTACAGACCAACAAATGTCACCCTGAAATTCTGCCCTGGGAACTTCCAAAATGCATATGCAGACACACTAATCGGACTGTAAGTCAGCTACACTATTTTAGTAGCCACACAGCAGTTGCGAAGGTCTAAAGCATGACAGAGGAAGAAACAACTGATAAAACAGTAACTGATACAGTGGCAGACAAGAAGCCAAGCTTTTACGCACTGAAGTCTTGTGTTTTAAATACACTGGCACAAACACCCAAAAGAATCCACCACCACACTCTAGATTAGATGTTACTAGGAGAGCCTACCCTTTCCTGCAAGCTTCACCCTTAGTACCTCAGACATGGCCGACATCCCTTAACCAGGGAGCAGGGGTGAAATCTGAGTGAATGGATTATGAACCCACAAAGCCAGTTGACAATTCCTGTGTTCTGTCAGTGTTGTGTCAGGACTCACTGGTGTGCTGAATGTAAGCTGCAGTGCCGTTGCTGCAAGTATTACCACTTGCCAGCGGGAGAAAAGAAACTCAAAATATACATTGCTTGCTTATCATGCTGACCCCTGTATGATATCTGGGCTAGAGTATAATGAAGACACAAAGGAAAAGCATCTCTTTGAATCCTTGTTGACAGCTGAACACATCTACTTTATATTAGTTTTGTTAGTCTGCATTTGATAAGATTGGGACAGTATCTAGATATATGTCATCCGTGTCTAACCCCCTCCCACCATGGAACCAGTTTGCTTGCAAATTAGACTAGGCTTATTCTATGTAGTATCGTGCTAGGGCTTTTCCACAGCTTAGTAAATTGTCTGATGCTTACAATGCTATTTAATATTTTGATCTGATATTTTTTTTGAGGTGCATGTCAGATGACCAGTGTATAACTCTACAGAACAATAGTTCCTTTAAATACAGATGTTACGTCTGCTTTTCTCTACTTTATCTCTTTTGTCCCTCTAGGCCACCTCAGCTATTTCCTCAAGAGCTCTGCAAATGTTTTCTTTTCTTTCTTGACCGTAGTACCTCTGACTTCCCTAAAATTATCCTGCAATCTATTATTTCCTTACCTTTTGCATATCCTCCTAATCCTTTTTTGTTAGTTTTAATACTATTAAACATCACATTAAAGCATTCAGCAAATCAGCAGCAAAAGACCATTAAACATTCAATATTTTCTGTATCATCCATTATTTGCTACCTCTTAAGTAACAGATGCATAATTCCCCAGGTTTTTCCCTACTTCTAGTGAAATTATTCCCTTTGATTCATGGGCAGTATATTGTAGGTGAGAACATTTAGACAAAAGCAACTCAGGAAGAGCTGTACTTTCATCTTTGAAACTTTGCTCGATTTGCAAGCATTAGAGAAGATTACCTAATACATTTTACATTAGGAGCAGACTAAAGAGTATAGATTAAAATGTAAAAGTCCAACTGCCCGATACTAAAATACCAGAACCAAGGACTCAAATATTTTAACTGAGAAGTCATTTCACTTATGTTGTGTGCAGTTGTGTAAACATAAGGATTTTACTTTAATTTATCCCATAATATCATAGTTTGTGGCTATTCCCTGGGGATGTAATTTTGCTGTACCTGAGCTTTGTATAGTAGTAAGCATGTTTTCAGTGCAACAATTTGTTTTCAAGCTTTGTACTGCTTTTTCCCTCTTCTTTAATCAATGACCCACAATGTTACACAAAGAAAATTTTGTGTATAACACTGAAAGAAAAACTTTCCATCCGACCAGGTGACAGTAGCCAGAACAAGAAAATTTGACACTAATGATTCTGAAGGCCTTGACAACAACACTAGAGCCAAATTGTTTACATTTACTTTTATCTGTGTACAATTACATTTAGTGTGGTAATTATGTATACATCCACCAAAGTATTGTCTTTGTGAAAGAAAAGAGCTCAAAAAATATAACAAAATTTCATTAAGTTGGTACGCTTGGTTTTGATTTTTTCATCATGTGCTCATTCTTGAACAGTCATTTCTACCTGGATGTACTACTTTTCCACAAAGAAAGATAATGACATCATGAATTACTCCTGGTTTTCAACTAAGATAGAAACCATAAGCATAGTTTCTAGTAAGTAGGAACAGCAACTGAAAAAGGGAGGTGTTTTTGAATGATATACACCTGGTTTATGTACTTCTGTGTGACAGCACTGGCCTGGAGAGAAGGAGAAAAGAAAATCTAACAAACATACAGTGTAGATCACTCAGAGTTCTTCTTGTAAACGTAAATACATACACACATGAAAAACTATATTGATATATCTGCAATTAGCTATCATTGCTTTCATGTTAAGTAGTACTCCTCCATTAGGTATTATCCTAGGATAAATGGAAAGAGTACTTGGTTCCAGATTGCTAAAATGCATAGAAGAGAAAAGAAATTATTTCCAGCAGTGCTTACTGCTATTTTAAACAGTAACCTAATAGAATAGAAAACAGAAGGAATCACAGTGCTATGCTTGACTGTTTCCTTTTCTAGGCCAACTGCTTTGTAATCAATATTTAGGCAAGACAGAAAATTCTCTTTGCCTCTCAGTGCATTTCAATCTCACTGGACTGGTTGTACAACACCACCATGCTAATATGAAAAGAAACATCATCTGGTCCATGCATGCAGAGTACACTTGTCAGCGTTTATGATTACAGAAGTCAAGCTGCTTTCAAGTCACATTCAGAAATTTTGAAAATGTGTGTCTTTTGATAGTCTGCCAGTAGCGTATAGATATATAACCAGTATGGCTACAGCACATCATAAAATTTTATTTCCTGCAGATTTGTCTGCCACAGAACATTTACTTGCTGTCAAAAAGGTAAAAAATATGCTAACAGCCCTGGGTCTCCTCTACACATGCTGAAATTTCTGAAACCATCCCTACAGCTACAAATGTTGCAAGAAGGAAAAAATAGATGTACTCTACTTTTGAGGTGTGGGCAAAATTTATCTTTAGAAATTGATTATTTTCATATTGGTGTCTAGGGAACAGCAACTTCTGGAGATATGATTTAATTTGGGACTCCTCTGTGAGGCTGAGGCTTAAGCACGAGCCCACTACATGGCACTGCAAGTCTCCTCTTTACTGGAAAGAGTCTGTGGGAGCAACATTTATGTGGTTTATTAGGTGTGGTTTATTTATGTATTGTTTTGCTCAAGCCCATTTCAGCAGAGATGAGTACAAGGCAGACCCACTGGCAGCTCAGTTGTTTCATGGTTGCCAAATGTACAGGAGCTAAAAAAGTCTCTCTGGTGCTATCTAATGGAGCAAGTGTTTTTGTGCTGCTTTTGCAGGGCTCTTAGTATAACACTAGAACTCAGCAAGAAGCAAGCCGAGCAGTGGCTTCAGTTGCCAAGTGGTAAAATTAATTAGAGACCAATCCTGTGCCACTAACACCAATTTTGACAGGAAAGCAGCACTTCTTGAAGTCTGTGTGAGCTTCAGTGAGGTTGTCCTGTATCATCAAGATTTTTATGGTAAATTTGTTAATAAGAGAATGTCTCCTACAGTTGGGCATTCCCTCCTACTGTAAAAAATAAAAATAAAAAAACCACGTATGACCCCATATCACTGTAAACAGGTGCAAGTCTGTTGATTTTACTGCTTTTACTCAGACCATGCCCCAGGGTAAAGACGATAAACCCACCAGCAGTCATGCTGAAGTGCAAGGAAGCTGCACAGCTCAGATCCATCCAGTGGCTGGCTCAGCTCTTCTCAGCAAATATTGCTGCCCCACAGTTGAAGATAAAATAACTCGTATTTTATCCTCACCTTCAGGAAGCAAAATTCAGGTCCATGGCAGAGCATGACTCCTGTGCCAGGAAGATGTTCAGCCAGTCCTTTTCTGTTTGGGAACAGGAGGTCAGGGAGCTCTCCCAGCACTGAAAGATGCCCCTTTTCCCAAGGCAGCCTCAGCAGAGTTCCCTGGTGCAGCACCTTCACTCGCCCTGACAGCCCATGGGCCCCTGTGTGGCCACCAGGGCAGTGGCACATGCAAACACCCCCACACTGTACCTAACTGTACAGGAAGACAGTTTGTTATGAGCAACTGCATTTAAATAAAATCAACCAGCTAATAATTTTTAAATGAAAAATTAAATAGGGACTGCCACAAAAGACATGCATTGGAAGAGCTCTCACCAACATGAAATAAAATATTTGTATCTCAGTCCTGTTAGTGCTTGAAAGAACTCCCTTCTACTTCAAAGCCTGCTGCTCTTTCCCTGAGCAACTGCACATACCAATTGATGAGAGCTCACTTTGGCAAAAATGTGGAAACCAAGTTCTTTCAGATTTTCCACTAGAGCCACTGCCCATTGGGCACATTTCCTTGCAAAAGCTGGGAAGGGCTTTCCAAGGAGCTCTCGCTGGCTGCAGGCTTCAAATTGGAGCAGAGCTTGGGCCATGGCAACTCTTTTTAGACTAGTTTTTGAGAAACAAAGCTGAGCTTTGCACTCAGAATGATTTTGGCATAAACACAGCAGTGTTTTGAGCCTTATGTGGTATTTGTTGCATTGTTTATGTGCACCAGCTCTGGATGTCTTCTGTGGATACCACGCAATATTTATATTTGGCATGGTGCTCTCCTCATTATGAAAGTACAATAATCCCTGCTGGGAAGCCTGGTTTAAACTCAGATCTCAAAAAGCTACATTTGATCTGAAACAAATCTCTGTATCAGGGGGTTTGCATCTAGTCATAATATTTCTATTTTTATTGTCATTGTGTCTTTTTACAAATTCCTAAGTACACGCAGAATAAATACAGCCAATTGCCTGTAGAGTTTTTCAGTACAATAGACATTTATGACAAGTAAATTGCCAAGAAAACATTTACAATGCATATAATTTTCATGTTAAATCAGACCTTTAAAATAGAAGTAATTTTTTGTAGTTTCACAATTTTTACAGCAAAAGCTTGAGAAAAGAGTGTTTCCCTTCTGAGAAATAAAGCAATAAGATAATTGCAGGGCTGCTGCGAACCATTTGGCAAAAGCTGCTCGCCATATTTGAGATTATCCCTATGGTAGGTTTTACTTTTTCTCATAAACCTTCAAGCAGCTATTAGATGAATAATAAAGAATGAGCCTGGAGAAATACCCATATTTGGCCATGAAGCCAAAAGAATATTAGTATGTTACCGATTTACTCTCAGGACCCAATGGAAAGACAGATTAACTGAAAAAGAAAGTGATTGGATCATGTTCTGTATGAACACAAGATGAATCTTAAGCTGGACATCAACTAAGAATAGAAGACTTGTAGGGAATCAATATATTTCTTTTTTTCATAATGTGACATACTCTTATTTTTCTGGCTAACAAGTTGTAAGTCAAAGAAAAGAAAAATTCAGAGATAGGAATGGCAGAATCATCTAGCTACATCGGTACTTTTGAAATATTTCCCCTTGAGTTTTCATTCAATACAAGACCAGACGGTGAGAAATCTGGACAACCGCAGGCCACAACAAGTAGGCAGAAGTACAGTCTGAATTATACAAGAATGGGAGTTGCACTTCATGAACCAGGAAATTAAAAATAAACAAATAGCTATTAGCACTGGAAAGTGTGGATTTCACACTTTCCAGCAGTGTGTAACATGTGTTGCTAGCTCCAGGAATCTGTAAGGTTATGCTATCTGCAGTAATGGGTTGCTCTTTCCAGGCCGAAGCAGGACAGCAAAATTGATTGGGCAGAGAAGCCAGAAATGCTCTCAGCACTGAACCAGCTTTTCAGCCACTCTACTGTAATACGATCATCACAAATATTAAAAACTGTAGCAAATAAAGATAGAAATGTTCAAGACGCCTATTCTACAGACTTCAAATGTTTCACTGACACACCTGAAGGCTGGAGGTAGAACTAAAGAGATCATGCATCTCACGATGCCTTTAATTTCAACTGCTAAGCCCAGTGACATTTCTAAATATGTTGTTGAACACACTTTGCTATGTAGTCTTTTTGTAAAATACTGAAATTTCTGAACTATCAATCAATATACAGTCACCCCAGTCAAGAAAAAAAGGGCAGCTCTAAATTAGTCTTTAGCGTAATAAACTCATAACTGAATTTAGCTTTCTATCAGCAGCTCTGGTGTCATGAAGATTGAACATCGACTGATCTTAATTGCTGATTACATGCAAAAATATTGTGACTTTCCAAAGCTTTTGATCTGCAAGTGGTTCAAAGAAACAGTTTACCATATTCACTGTTGCGGGTTACTGAAGGGTCCCCTATGAAAACACTGAAAAGGCTTCTCTCTCCCTCCCCATACTTGATGGCCTGATCATAAATATAACAAAAACTACAATAAATCACATTTCTGACATGTCAATACAAGGATTTTTATTTTGGCTGTTTCAGACTGTAATTTGTCCAATGTTGTAGGATTTCTTTGAATTACTTTGTACACATTTGAATCAATCTATTTTAATCTCAGGATTTCACACAGCAATTATGTAGACTCTGTTGCTGTTGTCACTTCTCCACCGATTTTATAAATCCAATATATTATATTAATTAGATTTTGGGTTTCAGTCTAAGCTTAAGACATAGTATATGAAATCAGTGTTGTAAAACAGGACATGGATTTACATGACACCTGGTATTAATCACAGATTATAGCAAACATGGGTGCTTGTGAGCTACACTTGCATTTCAGAGAGCTCTCGAAGGAAGCTTTTGTTAGCAATTGTTTGCACTTATTCCTTTTAAAATAATGTGTGCAGAAAACCAATAGGAGGAAATAACTAGTGGGATTTCTAGTGAAATTGTAAAACAGTAGCCTTTTCTGTGATTGCATTCACAGCCTCACTAACCATTTCTAGTAGGTGCATTGACAAGAAAATTGTATGCTCTTGTACTGAGTAGGCAATACTAGACATGAGCAAAGGTGCACGTCTGCACATCTTGTCTTATGTGAAAAAGAAATTACTGTCAAAGTTTGTGAAGCTATTTAAAGTAAAGATGAAATTCTGCTGTAGAAGTCCTGTAACGACTATGTTTTCATGGATAAATGACAATGTTTATACAATATACTAATAGGTATGTCTTGACTCCTGTCCCTCCTGGATCATCATAATAATGTGATGTTAATCTTCCTGAAGATGCCAGGAAATAATATTTTAAGGAAAGTCAGCACAGCAAACAGTGACTATCAGTCCAATCCAGAATTATATTGTATTCAGAAGAAAAGCAACAAAATATCATTATAATTCAACAAATTGTATATATATATGTACCTATACAAATGCTAAGATACTGGCATTTAGATTCTCTTGCATTCTAGGGTGCTTAAAAACATAAAGGCTTTACTGTCACACTATTATTTTACGCATCTGCATTGCTTATGTAATGAAGTAATATGTTTCAAATGTCACGTTATTTGCAGCCTCATCAGCTACATCTGAGAATCTGATTCAGGTTGAACCTAATCCTGCTCAAGAGGAGATGAAATAGTGAGGATGGTCACATCTCTTAGACAGCAGAGATCTGAGTCCAAGCAACATCTACCCATGTGACCAACAACAGTCCGTGCCCCTGCTTATGGCTCAGAAAGTTTCAGAAGAAAATATGCAGGTAAGGATGGGAATTGCTGTTGAATAACCTTTCTATGCAGAGTCCTCCCACGAGGCTATATCTCTGGGGATATGTGCTATTCCTGTCCATATTCCCAGAATTCCTGCATTGCAACCAAGATGTTCACAGAGCTTAATGTAGCTTAAAGTACAGATGAGGCGTTTTCATTCCATACTGGCTTTACCATACCAGATAAAGGTATATCATCAGCAAATATTCTACAAAGCCACTAACAGGAAGCTTTCATTAATTTGAAAGAGAATAAGGTATAGTTAAGAATGAAGTTAAGTTAGCAACTTTGGCAGATTAATTCATTTTATCCAGGTCCCAAAAAATTATCACAGTATACAAATACTCTGATACAAATGCCCAGAATTGGAAGAGATATTATAAATCAGATATGAACAAAACTGACACTAGATTCCTTCAAAAAGCAGTGAGAATCAGTTCCAACACTATCTTCAGAAAGATCATCAGCCATCGATAAATTTGTCTGGAGATTTTAAATTGTAAATGCAAAGGGTCCTGCTTAACAGTTGACCCATATAACTCAAATTTCCTCTGGGATTTTCTACCAAGACTAAACTATCCTTTAAAGTCTCTTCTCAGGTTAGCAAGACACCATTGCATAAGTGATAAAGGTGAAAAGGCCACAGAGGGTGTGTTGTCAGACTCTTTGACAGAAATATTGAAAAATAGCAACAACAAACATAAAACAAATGCAAACTAACTTGCCATTTCTGTACATCCTATGTCTTAGCATATTTGATGTAGGTACCAGTCATACTACTTGCATTTATTAACTAAAAAAGAATTCAACAAAAGAACAAAAATAAACTCAGCCAAAACCCCAAAACCCAGTAGAATTTTTTTTCCTATTTAGGATTTTTGTCTAATGTGTCTGGATAAGACTTAGAAGGAAAAAGAAAGAAAACCTGTCTTTTTCTGATTATTATTCTTCCTTATATGCCCGTTGAAGGGAAAGACCACAGTTTCCCATGACTATTGCAAAACTCTTAATGTACCAGAGATTTTAGAGCACATGAGAAATAATTAGAACTTTCATCTTTTATAAATGCAAAGCCTTCATTTTATTAATGCTTCTTCCACTGATGGATGTGGTTTATTTTGTGGTTTGTGTTTCATACTAGAAATCAATAAGAAATTCATATCTGAATTTATAAATCTGCTTTACTTAATGATCCCATTCCACTTGTAAAATTAGGAAAGCCCCTTTTTTTGTCCATATGTTACTTTAAGATAATCCTTTTTTTCTTTGCCTTCGTTCCCTTTAATATAAATTTTAACCCAGAAAAAGTCTAAGAAATTAAATCTTTGCAGAAGATGATAAAGTCTTTGCTATCCATCTTCTAATTAAGACTAAACTCATGTTTTGACTTGTGTAGCCTTTTATAATATACCTCCCTTCATTTATTCAGTGGAAAGCTGGAATTCAAGAGAATTCAGGGCAATAGCCAGAGTACTTTCTTTTTTAAAAAACTTGAATCTCTCCTCTGGTTATTAAGATTTCCTCACTTGCCTGCTGCTTCTTAATCTTTCTGCCCCTGTGCTTGGACTCACTTAAAACAAACCACTTTAATTAAAGTTTTCCACCTCAGTATTAGGTGAGAATGAAAGAGGCAAAAAAGTGATGCAAGTTGGGTAAAAATGCATTTATTTCATTATATTAATGGAACCTGTGTTCTGTGCATCTGTGCTAAATCCATCTATCACATGCCAACATTCAACTTGTCATTCCAAATCTCTTTTGCAGTGTAGTTAGTTTTCTTTGTTGTGAAGAACAGCTTCGTCTCGTCCTACTTGGTATATTTAGTTGTTCACTATTATGCACTGAAGTATTGAAAAAAATGAGCTATTTGGAGAAAGTTTTTTTTTTATTTCTTTAGAGTATTTGACTTCTGTCTATTTGAAAGGTGTAATTTTATAACTGTACCTCCCAGTTGGCATTACTTCAGATCCACTTCACAACAGCTTAAGGCAATGGACTTAATTTACTTGTGCTGAGCAAAATTTTGAATACCAGGTATGTGACACAACTCTATTACTTTTTAAATAGTCTGAGAATCTGATGCTTAGATAATGGGAGGAAATTTTTTTCTCCTATTAGGCTACCATGATTATTAGCTTTTTTTTCCTTATATCATAAGTGAATATCTGTGGCAACTCTTCATAAAGGTTTTCTTTTTCATATAATTAGATACCTCTAATGCCCACATAAGAATCAGTCTACTTTTTTGCCAAGCATTGACAGGATGTAATTTCTAGTAGAAAATGTTTTTTTAAGGTTTGTGATGTAGCACTTCCATATTGCTGTCACAGTATCTCTGAATACCAAAAGAATAACAGAAATACGTGGGCTTGAATGACATAAACAAAATTAATGGTAAAGGTGAGGTAAAACTCTTTTTTGAAGCTTGTCTGAAGGGCTTGTCTTTACACAGATTGCAGTTTTATTTGCTGATAATTAGATATCAGATATTAATTGTTCCTATCTTTTCCTCCATGAAAGGACTGAACTAAGAAATGCTATCCGGTTTATAGGAGGATCTAGCTGACTTCTTTGTATTTCAGATAGCTCCACATATGATCCAGATATTCCTGTTCTCTTATTATATTACATACAGACATAAGAACACTTCCTGCCACCCTTAGCTACAGTGGACCTTCCTAGATACTAAGGTAGACGATAACAATTATCTGGATTATTTATAGTGGATCACAGGACAATCATGAATCATAAGGCTACCAACATGCAAAAATCAGTTTAGAATATGTAAAAGGAGACCTCACTCTAGAGTTTTCTTCTGCTGTTAGTTTTCTAAGAGATCTTGATCAGAAAAGCATGTACTTTCAGGATAATACACCAGTTTATAAACAGCTTCAACTGTGTGGAAAGTGCACGTCAGTACGAGAAAAGCAGATGGTTTATAAGAGATTTCAGGTATAACATGGACCTCTTAACCTGTTCAGGCAGAACAGTAATCATAAGGCAGTTACACATAATCCAAGAAAAATGGTAAGATTACAAAAAATGTTATTGGCCCGTGGAGTAGATGGTATTAACATACCCAGCTGTACTCTCTGCATGAAGATGGCATCCCTTTGCAGTGCAGTTGTTAAGGGCAGATGTTCTGTTAAGCACATTTCAATTAATCAACTCGATCTTCCAGTGAGACTAAGCAAGAAAGTTTTTCTGGCTTAAATTTTATTAGAAAGATGTATAATTCTACACTAATGAGTATCAGTGAATTAGTGTGTGTCTATGTAGGATAGGATTCACTGTTAATAATCTGTGAAGAATATTGATACATATTGAAATAACACAACTATATTCAAATAAAAACATATTTCCAAAAGAAAACAAATATTGAAAGAAAAGATCTTGGATAGACATTTTTCCTTGACTGGGGAAAGAAGCAAATATTTTACTGAAGAAAAATATTTATTAAAAAGATGTGCAAGAGTATGCACAAGGTATTTGAATAGTCTGCAAAGGTTATTAATAGACTGAAAAAACTTATTTCAGGATTTCTATAAAGTGTCATGAAAACTTGGAACCAGGTTGTAAATCAGAGGAAAACACAGATGAACAAATTCAGGAAATATAAAGCATGATGGTACATGGATAGATAGAGTGCGCTATCCACACTCCTTTGTGCAGCTCTGGGACAGAAGAAACTGTATACCTTAGGAAGAACACTTTTCATTGTAGAGGAAAGTGATAAAATGTAGCTTTAAACAAGATCATTAAGTCTTCCTGCAGAATTTCACTGGTGTACTTTGACCAGTGTTTTCAACAACATGACTTTGAGGACTACAAAGTAGAAAACTTACAATTAAAAAAAAATTAATTCTTTTATTCCTGGCACCTCTCCATGATGGAAAAAAGTGACCACTAATTTCCTTGCTTTTTCAGCCCTCCTAGCAAAATCAGAGTAAACTGAGCCAGGAAGCAAAACAAGGCAGAATAAAATAAGCACCATTTCATTTAGATGATGAGTTGCAATCAGAACTCAATTCTGGTGTCAAACATCACATATGACTCACAGCAGCAGTTTGCCATAAATCATTTAACCCTCAAAGGTAGAAAACCAGTACAATAGTGTCCAAGAGTGGCGATATGGTTGTCGGTTGTGTTTTTTTTTAAATTTATTAAAGGGACGCAGTAAAGAAATAATCTAGACACCGTACTAGCTGAAATTTGGAAATCTGTGCCAAACTCATATGCATCTGATGTTGAAATGCAGAGGATGAAAGATCATTACAGCTTTACTTTGCTTTTGCTATCTGTACTTCTCTATTTGCTACAGAAATGTGGAAATATCCCTAGAAGGAACAGGAGATCACAAACACACAAAGTGACCTTATAACATCTCCAGACCAATTTCACATCCAAACATTTTGAGTAGTATTAGATGAACATTTGAATGATGAGTGTCTGTGAGCCAACACTCAGCTCCTTCTTGGGTACCTCAACAACATGAGCAAGTCTTTACTGGCCCAGGTAACACATTTGAACTCAAAATTATTCTCCCTGAAGGGTTCTTTACAGTGAATTGTAGGGACTGGATTTCCAAGGTTGCTGAGTACCATAGCTCAACATAAAGTCAGTGCAAGTGCTCAACATAATTCTGACACACACACACAAAAAAAAGCTCTAATTTCAGCCATCTTGAATGGAAGGGATTGGTAGTTCAAACACTACAATTGCAGAAGGAAACAGGTTTATGATCTGCACCCTGCTGGCTTCAATGTGGCATTATGAATTTTTCCCCTAGCACATAGTTTCTGTTATACACCTGGTTTCTAGCAGTGATCAGTATAGAGCTGATAATAACTTAAAGGTTTTACATAAAGGCTTCTGAAATGGTGAGTTTCAACTGATTCTGAATGGGATGTGTTTAAAAGATTTTCACCTACAATAATCCTTTCATGGTGAAGTAACAAGAGCAAAAACGAGATGACGAAACAAGACAAAGAAGCAGATGTTGAAAAGATGATCAGTCAATATTAAAGCATTCTTCCAGGGTAAAGCAGCTGATGGAGACAGCCTATAGCTGTGCAAATGATGGCCTGGCTCACAGCACTGTACTGTGAGAAAATCAGCTGATCCTTTCTCTTTGTGACATTATTTAGGGCCCCTCTCTGGCTTTATTTCTTATTTTGAAGGAATTCTTGATAGATCACAATTGAAAGCTTATTTCTGACAAAGCTTCCATGGGAGTTTGTGCCCAGGCATACTCAGAGGCCCCTCTAGCTATCCATCTGCATGTTAGCCAACAGAATACTTTTCAAAAATCTGGCTTTGTGTTACCAGTTGTCAGTACAGATTGAATTCCTGAGGAAAAACTACAGGGAAAGAAATGTGCAGGCAGACATTCAGAAAACCAGAGGTTTTTTTCATTATCTGCTTTCTTTACATTGCCCAATCACAGTAAAGCAGACAGTCTGTTCACAACAGGCAAACAGAGGATTGTCCTAATGCTTGAAAACACTATACTCTACAAAGCTGTTAGATCTGTCTCCCAGATGAGCAATGCCAGCACCTCCCGCAGCAAAGGAAAAAGAAAACAGCTTCTGAAACAAAGCAAAGAAACCTTTGGCATGGCAGTCAGATGCGAATTCTGCTTTGATACTATGAAGTATATGTTGTGGTGTCACCAGTGTGATCTTTGCAACTCTGATTTTGCAATCTCTGCTTGTATATTTTGCCTGGAACAACAAAGCTTGTGTTTCAGACTGAGGTGGTTTCAGCTGCATTTGAACTATATTCTCAATCTTAATATGAATAATACTACTGCTCCAGATTTTGCAGATATTCCTCTTAATGGCAAGAATGAGACTGACATGTTAACTGTCATCTGCAATACCACACTTATTTTACAAAAGTTGAACTTGTGACTTATGTAATTGTGACTGCTAAATTAGTGCAATATTTCTTAACCTTCACCTGATTCCCTCACGCTTTTTTTGGCAATTGTAATGCTCAATTTCATCACCCACTTAATAAGGTGGATGTGCCTTTGGTGGGCCATTTTGCCTCATAATACATTGGTAGCATGAAGATTTCATGGCCAACCCAATGCCAGAAAGAATATTGTGTTATACCATCTTACAGCATTACAGTCTAGTGATGATGATGAGCAAATGAACAAATGCTTATTTTAAAAGGAGCTAGAGGTGGCCATCTGCAGTCACAGATATTTCCATATGTTTTGGATGTGCAAGTGTCATGCATTGAAAAGTCCGATATCATTGTCTTTCTACCACTTGGCATTACAAAAATTTTTCATTTCCATGAATGATGACTGACTACAACAGTTCTGGCATTGACAGAAAACACTGCTATTGTAAGATATGCAAAATATGGCTTCCAGCAGAGACTAACACGGTATGGTTCTCAAAAGTCTGGCCAGAAAGAGCTTTTCCAGTTATTCAACAGGAGCTCTCTTTATTGAGTGCTGTGGTTTGAGCCTGACAACTGTACAAACCCAATCTTTACAAAGTCAGAGAGACAAAACCATTTTGAAGATACTTCAAGAGTTACATTTTCCTTTCTGTGTTGTTGGGGTAAACCCACTGACTCCACTGAGGTCACCAGAAGCCAAGTAACTCATGGAGTCTGAGTGTTCGCTCATTGGAGTTCTGCACAAACACCAAATAAGCAGAAAACACAGTCTGCATCTTACAAATATCTTATAGCCACAAAATAGATGTTGATGGTTGCATAGGTTTTCTCCAGTGTATGACTACAGGCAATCCTACAGAAATAGCATCTTCCTGGCTTTCAATGGTTTGGATAAATGGTAATAAATATGCACACTGCACACAGAAATGGATCAATGATTCAGCCTGCCTTTGCTTCACTGAATTAGTAAGCATCAATTTAAAAATTAATTCCTAAATAAATCCTTCTTTGTGTTTTTTAACTTCAACGTTTCTTGAATTACATCCCAGATGATCACAGCCTTTCTCCAGAAAACACCTCTGAGCCATTCATCTCATGAACTAGATGACACATCGAAGATACTTGACCTCAGCAAAGAGGGATATATCGGAGACTGCTGTGTATAGTTTATTGACTGAGAGAAGCAGATGAGAATCAATGCTAAAAATGTCTCTGATGGTAAATGAGTAAGAATTTGATCTGCTGCCCATTGAACTTAATGTCTATTTTTACTGATTTCAAATGGACATTGGCTTACACACGCAAAAGTCTGATTGTCAAAAGCAGGAGAGGCATCAGGTTCACAGTTCACTAATGGCACACAACTATGTTCCTCTTGAAAAAGCTGTGTGACTAACAAAATACACTGAGTGGAAAGACACTTTTCAATTTTCCTGGTGACCAACCAGCAGCATTTATAAAAAAGATATATTTAAAGCAGTGATGTTTGGTAGCATGCTCTACCAGCCCGTCCCCTTTACACTTTTCTTTCATTGCTGGTTCTAATTTAGAGTTCTATTTTCAGTTCCAAGTAATCTATTTATGTGTATGCTTAACATCACCCAGTCACCATTTTTCTTCAATCTTTTACTGTATGCACCTTGCATGATTTGGATGACTGTATGTTGTTAATTCACATTTTTACCTTATATATATATCAGTTCTTTCTTCTTTTAAAAATAGCTTCTTTGTTACACTACATTAAAATGGTAAATGATATTCTGATAAACCATTACCCGCTCCTAGCAATTCAGCTATACAGAAATAGTTCTGTCACCTTTAATATCCTCGATATTGCAATTCAGTTTCTAAGAAATGTAAGCACATATAAAGATACTACACTTTTGCAGCATAACATACTGGGAATACATCTTCAATATATCAACTAAGAAGTCACACAAGTTGCCTACAAAATTTTCCATGTATCCCAGAGAGACAAACTCCTTTCTATCAGAGTACAACATACTAACCCGTCAGATCAGACTGCTCTTTTGAAGCAGAAATACCTCTTTTACATTTGACTTCTCTCTCTTTCAGGTTTATATGCCCCTCAGAGGCAAGCTAGCAAATTACACAGGAAAATTTATGTGATAAGTCAGTGATTTCTTATGCAAATATTATGTTCTGCTTCAGGGCGTACCCTTAAGCTGCATCAGATATTTATCTCAGTTTTTAAAAGTATTCCTTCTGCTAGAGCAAAATGGTATGTCTTGTAGAAAGGAAAATATACTGGTTTGTGATAAAACAATCTGTAGGCATTATAAAAGGCATTATTGCTAGAATTGGTGAAGAATATGCAATAAGATTTTGCTGCCTAGTAATTGTTTACCAGTTTACAATTCATATTGGTTCACTGAAAATCACAGAGATGAAAGAAACCAAGGAAGTTTGCTCCTCAGATTATATTAGGTCTACTTGTTATATAGTATATCTACCTGTTGGCAGTATATTTAACCTTTCTGCCCTATTCACATTTACTTTCTCACTGTTCTGGTTTGAGCGACAAAGGACTCATCTTCTAATGCTTGGGAACACTAAACTTTTAGAAGACTCTAGTGTCTGAATTTGTGAAAATATTTACTTTATAGCCAGCTATGGTATGTGGGTTTTGGGGTCTTGGTGTTTTTGAGCCTTGCCAAGTGCAGGGATGTGGAGGAGCAAGATCTAGGCACTTGACCCAAGTTGGCCAACGAGATTATTTCATACCATGAATGTTGCAATCAATATAAATTAGAAAGTTGGATGAGAAGTTCTCTCTCTTCCTTGATGGCTACCATCCTGAGAACTTCTTGCCCTGCTGCTGGACTCCTGAGGCCTTCCTTCCCTCCTGAAGCCATTGAACTCACAGTGTCTGACATCTGCTGTCCACTGCCAAGAGTGCACAGCCTCCTACTGATATAATTGGCTGAGTACAATCCTTGTATGTTTTATATTGGTATCAAAATCAGTATTGGTTCCTCAGTGTTATTAATGTTAATTATTGAGTCTTATTCTATTAAATCTGTTTATATTTCAATACTTGAGTTTCCTTGTTTCTTCCCCAATTCCCCTTCCCAGGTGGGGAGGGGTCATTGAGTGATAGAATAATTGTCTAAATGAGAATAAATTGTAGTGGATTCTTCAAACCATAACACCCACAAAAAGCCTCTGATCTTCAAGTCATAAAGCAGTATGAATTAATTCACTATGCCCTCATATTTCTTACTATAACTTGTATATTTTATGCAATTAACAATTGACACATTTTCTTGACTACACATGGAAATTTGAGGTAAAAATTAAAAACAACTTATTTTTTTTTAAATTTTCTCACTATACTCATAATTAATGTTATCTCGATGTTAGCTCTTCCCAAATTTCAATGATTTGATTTTAAATTCCAAAAGTGAAATGTTTTTTGCCAATTTCAGATACACAACCTTACTGGACTTGTTCACATCAAAGCATAAAAAAAGTTGTCAAGGACACCTTTCTGAAGGGTGTGAAAGAAAGCCCTAGTTATACAAGCTTCCCTTCCCGGAAAAATAACACTTTTGAATCAGGTGAGGGATACATAAGAAAGATTTTCAGGTGTTGGAGTTTCATTATTCAACTGCTCAGATGTAACCATTACCATGACTGAAAATTCCAGCGTTTTTTGGCTTCCAGGCAAAAATTCAAGGTTACTTTAACATAGCTTTCTCTGTATTTGATAATACCCATTTTCTGCTCAGGAAAAATTAGTTTAGAACTTCTCCTGCCTCACACTGCAATTATTTTTTTCATCAGTTAGAGCAGCTGCCAATTTACTACACTTTGTGACCTGTATTAGCTTGGTTTAGAAGCCAATCTAACAGTAATAAGCCTTTCTGAGTAGGAAGAGTCTCAGTGTTCACTATTCAGGGGATGTAGAGAGATGATACCATCAACAGCCCTTATCAAATAACAAATGCAAAACCAGTTCTGACTCGATTCTATGAGAGCTATGAATGGATTAGTTTCCCTGCAATATTTTACCTGAAAACTCTGTGAAATAAATAATACATCATGTTAATAAAAAAATAAATAAATTAGTTTCAAGTGTTCATCTGTGTTTTCTTTATAGGTATCTCACATTTCAGGTATGTGTATAACAGTATCACAGTCCATAAATATCTGACAGTGGTGAAGCCAATAGAGTACCATTTGAAAATAACATAAAAGCAAATAAACTGTAACCTGCATATATAACTGTATTTACAAAAATATTACTAAATTCATTAGAGAAGTCAAGAAAAGAGAAATATCTATTAATAAACAAAACTTACCCCTATTTCTGAGCAATATTGTTGACTACCTACAATAAAAATTATATTTGACATTGCAGGAAACACTTTTAGACACATTGCTAGATAGCAAGTTAGAGTTTTTATTTTCCTTTAGTTTCGTTAGTAAAATACTGTAAATTTTATTGTTGAAAGGACACTCTGAGTTGTCAAAAGATGTATTTCTATCTCAGCAGTAGCATTAATTATTCAATTTTTACTAAAAAAAATCTCATCTCTGCATTTGTGAAAGCTAGGTAATTCCTATTTATTTGGGAATTGACTTTTTTGGGAAATGATAAATTTCCCACTGGGAACAAAGACCCAACACTTCTGCTACAAGTGCAAAACACAGTTCTTTCACATCTCTCTCTGCAGCACAAATAAATAGGTCTCACATTTAAAAAACAACAACAAAAAACCATATCAAAGGAAAAAAATTCCACTGGAAGTCTAAGTAGAGGGTAAGGAAGCAAATAACCTGTGACAGATTTGGTTATTTAATGTACTATTGGGAGGTTCTCAGATCCTGAGGTAATAAATGTGTTACAAAATTCATATAGAACAGAATAGTCTAATTCACATGCAAAACACTGTGCCCAAAGCATCAGGTGTTCCCTGGAGGGACATAATACAGTCATGATGAGAATGACTGAATAAAAGAAGAAAAAGCATTTAGAATAACCAACCACAAGTCAGAACAATTGACACTTCACACTGGAAAAGACAGCTGAGAGGACTAAAGTTCAGTCTGAATCAGAATATCACAAGGGAGTCAAGGTATGCCATAATGTATAGTAAGATATAAGTGAAGTACATCAAGGAATACAGTGGTAAAGAAGAAATAGCCTGTTTTTTTTCAGTGTTATGAAAACAAGAACACAATGTTAGAGATTGTGAATGGAACCTTATTTTTTTCTGTGGAGAAAGGAGATTCCAATTCTAGTTCACTTCTATTCCTTTACTGGCCTATACAGATAGAGAAGTATACACTTATTAATGGTCAAAAATACAGAAGCTATGCTTTACAACATAGATATTTCTTAATAGAAAAGAACCTGACTATGGAAGATGCACTCAGATGTAAATATGGTCACCTGGTCAAAGAGGTGAGATGAGAAAGGCCTATCAGCGGAGGAACACTTTGGTATTTAGGACCCAGTGTGTTTACACTGGTGACCTGCTAAACATCCTCTCTGTTCGGAACTTAAAATAGATGTAAAAACAAGATTAAAAGAGCAACTGAGGAAAACCATATCTTTTCACCAGAATCATCACCAGCAATCATTCCCATCAAGCCACCTTTCTCCTGAGAAAATTATGGTACCAATACTTACCATGTATATATGGAATGCAAACAAAAGTAGCATAGGTTACAATTAGTTCAGCTTTTGATATAAAAAAAGCTACAAATTAAAACACATGGGACATTTTGATTGCTTTCCACTATGAAATATCTACTTGTGTTTGTGTTTTCAACTGTTCAAATATAGCTGTTCAGTCACATTTCATTTAAATGTAGGAAATACTGCAGTTTGGGAGAATAGATCATGATGGATCATTGCATGCCTACATTTGTGTTGAGATTCCGACATTTTTACAATCAAACTGATTCTTCTTTATTTATGAAACATGCTTGAAATGGGGGATTCTCTTTATTGAAAATTGGAGATATTTGCAGCAACTCTAAATGTTGCAGATATGCTAGCAGAGATGCCTACCTTGCATCATCATGTTCCAAGAACGTACATATGCCAAGCTTCAGTTGTTTCTCTCAAGAGGGACACTCAAATGCATGATAACAGATTTTTCCTTAATAAAGAGCCTCTTTATATCATACAACAAAAGCAAAATAACAGGCAAAAATGCTGATGTTTCTGTCTAAAATGCAAACACATACTGCTTTTCCTACTAATTTCATTTTCAGCTTTTCTATGTGATAACTCTTTAGTAGACAAATACAATTTAATAGGTATGGTAGATATTACAACTCATCTTCACCATTACTACTCCAGTTCACTCTGTATGGTGTTCCCAGTGTGCACCAATCAGTATTCTCTGGAAGACTGTTCCTTACACACTACTGCATAAATGCAGTGGGTATGGAATTAGTCATGGTAGTCCAGAGAAGAAAATTAAATCTTTGGTACAACTGATCTGAAAATCAGTAGCATCTTCCCTAAAAGTAAGATACGACTTCTACTAGATGAGAACATGAGGATTACAAAAGTTGTTTTTTTTTTAAGTAGCTTTCATAAACATAAAAGCTAAAGGTCTCAGCCTACAGATTCCTGTCATCTGAAAAGCTTTGGGTTGAAAAAAAAATTATCATGTAAAATATTACATACTCCTTGCTACAGAAGATGCCACAGATGAAGAAAGTAGAGGATACATTTTTCTCCGGAGCCAGTTTTGTGTGCATACAGAAAAAGACAAGACCAGTCCTGGCCTTAGAGCAACAATTAAGTGACCTAAGCTATACTGCTATAGTGCCAGTAGAGCAATGCTATTATCTTTCCAGACCATTTGACCTGCCCTAAACATTGCCCATAGCTTACAAAGAGTGGGCTACTTCTTCCATCTGAACAAGGACATTGTTCCTCAAAACCTCCTACTAAAGAAGTAGAATATTTGCAATTCAGAAGTTCTCAGTTTAGTTCCTTCATAAAATTGAATCAAATCTGATGTCTATGAAGAGCTATGCCTACCCAGATAGATACTTTGACTTGGTAGAGAGTAGAAGTCTGACCTCAGTTACCTCTATATTATTATTCAGACAGTGCCACACAAGTTTGACAACCCAACAGTTGCTGCATAAATTTGCATCTACCATACTTCAGGATGGATCTTTTTGCTCTGTGTTTCAATTTGTCAGTATAGTACTTGTAATCATCTTAAAAAAACCAATTTAAACTGATGAGTACAAGCCATACCTTTGTCAGAAACAGTCCTGTACATACCCAAACAATAGCATCTACTAATACCAGTTACTCCCTTTTTGGAAGGCTGATCATTTAAAAGTGTAAATATGTGCAAGAGTTCTGTAAAAACATATTTATATTTATTAAAGCCCCCCTAAAATTCTCAGTTTTCAAACAGAAAGAAAAAGAATTAGCTGAAGTAGCTTAAATACATTTCTATGGGATATTTCACAACTGTCTCATTTTCATAAATGTAGCACAAGATCTTAATTTGTGAGTAAAAAGAAGTGCACAGACTTGATCAGGCATCGTACAGAATTAGAAAGCAACAAAAAGCTGGTGGAGGTATATAACAAATAATAAAAAAGATCCTTACAGAAACAATTCAAAGTAAAAAAGGGGTCAATTCTCTCGAAAAAGAATTACTAATTCATAAATCTAGAATAGTAAGTCTTCTTTCTATCAAAGGGTTTATCGCAACATTAATCACAAGATATTTACTGATGTTCAAATATTTATATTTTCTTTGCTCATACGTAGACTATATTTGTAATAAGAATTGACTGATGAGCCCAAACAGTGGTGAGTGTCAATAAGGGACATTTCATTTCAGGTAAAGACTAGGTTGTTAACTTCAAGTATTTCCAAGATATAATACCTTCAGTTATATTTGGACAGCTTTATTTTAACTGCTTTATAAAAGAATCACCATTCATCTGGTGAAAATTAAACTAATACACAATATTAACTTTTACAGAATTTAAGATTATAAAGAGCTGAAGCACTAGGGGAAAACCATACCAAAGAAATATACCTAATGGCTTCCTCAGGGAAAGCCTATTATTTTTTGAACATAAAAAAATTTCATCTCTTTCAAGCCAGAGATACAAAGTGATACAAGCCTCTCACACAGCTGGAATTTCAATATCACACCATTAGAACTGAAGAGATATTTTAATTACTGGTCTGAGTACAATCCTTTTCTGCTAACACATAAAATTTTCAAATACCAGAATTCTTCTGAAATATGATAGATATTAATGAGAACCCTTTATGCTATCATGTTAACTGATTTAGTCAAATAATTTAATGATGCCCTATCATGCAGCTAGTGAGCTGTCTGGGCAGACACCCTTTACTATTTGTCTGTATAGTGGAAAGCAAAATGAAGCTTAACTTTTTTGTATTCTTTATTGTTCAGTTAATTCTGCATACATTGTGGGTTATTTACAACCATTTTGTGGGTTTTTTTTGTTGTTATTTTTTTCACAGGATGTTTTTTGATTTCTAAGCTGGAACCAGTGGCAGCTACATGAGTTGCTAATAGTTTTGAAGTTAAAACTATTTTCCTCTCTTTCTTAATGCTGTCACAGGGAGGAAATGCAATTATACCTGACTATCCTCAACATAACCTTCAAATATAATCTGTCAGATATATTTCCAATCTCTTTTGAGAACAAAGCATAAAATACTTCATAATAGTGGTGAGACGAACACTTAAGAGTGGGTGCTTAAGGCGCCCAGGTAAAAAGGGAAAGCAATGGCTACTAATATTCAGAAACAAGTAGGTACACAGATGTCTCTGGTGTTCCTTTCCTTCACATGAATCTATTTTGTATGGATATTACTATTATTAGGATTTCCCTCTTTATAGTAGAGATAGTATATCCCTGCTTGCTAGAACAGGGATATACTACAACTATCCCTCATTACCTGTACTCACAACTTGAATAAGCCACATCACTGGATAATTCAGTCTTCAATGTCTCACTCCTGTTTATTTTTTCTTCTAATGTCACCAAATAAGGTGGGAATTATGATGATTTTATTTTTTGTAATGTGGAAGCAAGTCCAGCAAAATGTAGCTTGAGATTGACAATTAATTTCTCTGAGAGCAGGCTATGCAATGCAATTATGTTGTCTTTCAACCATGGCACACTTAGTTGAGGCTCACACACATTGAACTATCCTACCCTAAAACCACAAAGCATTCAAATGCTATTATAAGTCCTTTTAGTTCACTCTATGTATCTATCAAAAACTTGCTATCACTGGATGCCAATTAGTTAGGATTGGGATTACTATATGCAAAGCCATTAGTGTCTGCTATATTGCACCAACACCATAGCTGAAATGATAGTTTAAAAAAGTGAAAGAAAAAACACTTTCTTGCATAAAAAAAATGTGGTTTACAGCAAACTGGTTTGCTCAAGGAGAGAAAAAAAGACCCTGAAGGTTACAGCTCTGAAGGTTGTTTTCCACTGCCTCTGCTTTTCAGATGTGATAATGTCCTTTTATAAGCACCCGAGTAAGAGTTTACAACTTTCTCCCAGGGATTGTAAATCCACTGCTTTTGCCCTCTAAATTTTTAACAGATACCATTGTTTTCTCAAATTGCACACAAGGGAGTTGAAAGAATCGCGATTATTCTCAAGTACATCAAATTCAGTTTCAAGGGCCTTTATGACACATAAAACTGTATCAAGGGATGTTTAATAGGCACAACAGATTCAATTCTAAAAGGTGAGAGAGCACTGCACCAGCGGATAAGCAATGTTAACCATAACTACAATAGAAAGCAACTGAAACAAAAATGTGTTGCCCAAGGAGTCACTCCTTAATGCAACACCAAGCAATTCATTAATATTAATACAACATAAAATAGTTCTTTGTATTTAACCCTACTTAGGTAAAACATTGACCTGAGCTGGATGTCTTTGAGGAGAACAGAGACAGAGATGATGTCTAACAGGACATGATGTTCACTTGCTGATCCCTCTGTACAGACACCAGAACTGCAAAAAACATTTCATACTGTGCAGAGAATGGGCTGGGGTTTGGGGAAAGAAAACCCCTTCTAGAGCAAATGAAAGGTGGGAAATCTTTGGGTCACCTCCAAACCAGAACATTTGCACTGTGCAAAGAAACTAAGATAGTTTTATGATAAGTAGGACTAATTAAAAATGGATGCAGTTCCACTCTTCTGGAATATTTCTCAATATTCCATATTGCATAGGTAGGACCTACTAATGTGTCTATCATACAGACTTCTGACCTAATTCAGTACAGATCTCTTCATCTCCATAGTGTTAATGTTACATAGTGTACACATATCCTCAAGTCTCTCTGAGGCTGGAAGAGTCAGTCTGTGGAATAACATTTACAAGTAACCTATTTCACATGGATAATGCATCAAAGATTGAATTATTCAGCACTGATGTAAAGCTTTGAGGTCTTAAATAAGTCTTCCCATATGTCTGTGTCATGTCTGAGCCCAAGTACCACCACAGTAGACGTTCAAAGTAAAGCATACTCAAAGTATCATTTTATAAGCTTTGTAGCTTTCCCTCTTTTGGAGAAAAGAGAGAAGTAATTTTCTGTGTGTATATACAGCAGTTTTTTTTAAAACAAGAATAATGGGGCTTTATATATTGAGTGTCAGAAGCCAGTCAGCTAAAGATATGGTAGTTAGGATTACTTAGAGTGAACACACGTTACGTGTTATGCTTCTATACCTCACATTCTTGAAAAGTATGATTTGCAGAGGTGGTCTCTGAGCTGAAACAGTTACACATCAGATGAAGAGAATATACTCAGCCAGATATTCTGAAAGCATAAACTAGCTTGCCATTCTTTCCAGGCTATTATTAGTCTTGCAACATTTTCTGTTGTAGCAGCTACATGGTTATCATTTTCAAAGCTCTTCCAAATTCTTTCTGGAGTTTCTTTGGACCTCCCTCAGGAAAAAATCCATTTTCTTTGGAGTTAAGGGACATCAATGTGCCCAGGGAAGCTGTGGATGCCCCATCCCTGGAAGTGTTTAAGACCAGGCTGGATGGGGCTTTGAGCAACCTGCTCTAGTGGAGGTGTCCCTACCATGACAGGGGGGTTGGAATTTTGCAAAAAGCAATTTTGCAAAAAAGATGTTGAGATAGGCTCATGCAGGGTCCATACCTCACGGCATACATTCGAAGTTCAAAGATTTTAAAATTACCTTAGGGTACAAATGAAGGTGAGAAAGAGAGAGAAGTTAAAAAAAAAAAAAAGTGAAAGGAAAACTCTCCCCAGTGGCAATCATGGAAGAGCAATTATGAACTGCCTGAACGATATCTTCCCCAGGCTACTTTCTCCAGAGCAGGGTGGTGACGATGAACACGACCATGATTTCCCCCAGCACTATATACTTTCATCAGGATCCTCTCAAACTCCCTGTTGGCAGTTGTTATTTATAATATTTTTGGTGGGACTGGGGCATCCTTAATGTGCATGTTGGCACAAGTGCTGCATGCTTATTGGTTACTCAGCTTTTGTGTACAGGTGATACTGAGTGGATATTCAAATGCTGATTATTTTCTGTATTCTGTACTAAGCTTTGGCCCTCCTCTATTCTAAACAAAAGCTCATAAAATAATGAGTAAGAAAAAGTGAAATGGAGTAAGAAGGGGTGATTCTCACAGGAGCAATTGCTTCCTATGGGAATCTTCCACAAAAGCAGTACTAGGGTTTGCAGGTGCAAGCCCACAAGAACAACAGCAAAAGAACAGCAGCATGAAATAAGGGAAAGGATCCTGCCACGGAGGCCATGGAAAAAAATAACACCACTGCAATAGCTTATTTCAAAGGTTATGGTGCTGGAAGTGGAAAGCATGCTACAGATTGGGAAAAGGGTGGGTCCTCAGCATGGCAAAAGATATGACATCTAAGGCACCTTGCACCAAGATGTTAGGTGGCAAAGTAGAGAAGAGTTTGGATTAGATATAGTCACTGTCACACCTAGCAAGTCCCTTTTGCACAAGCGTTAACTGGAATATTAGAAACTCCTATCTCTTTAAAAACCCAAACATGACCCGAATTGTATTTTTGCCACTAATACTTTCTTGTAATAAGGTTAGTTCTTTCAGTTAGACTTAGCTGTTCTTTGACAGCTTTATGTTCATCATCCTACCAAGCATTGTACTATGTTTCTCTCATGTATTTAGAAGATGATATTTTATACATTTAATTGCACAAAGTATCACCAAGGACAAGATTTCTCTGTTTCCAATGGGTTGTATCAGCCTTAAGGAGACAATAAAATTGCTTCATTTCATTTACTGGGAGAATTTATGTACCCATCCTTAAAATGTAGCAAGTACATAATGTGCTAATTTGCATCTAGATAATTTCATAAATTACTAGTGTTGATTTCTTGCATATTTAATATTATATTTACTTACACTTGTAATAATAACAGTAAAAATTGCTACATGTCACCACTTTTTTGGGTCAGGAGAAAACTGTTCCTTAAATTGCGTTATTGGCTATGCACCATAAACACCTAATGTAGCATTCACACTTTAAACGTTCAGGTCTGTAAAGGGACATTTTTGCATTTCCACTTGTTTAAAAATGCCATTGGTGGTTTATACTCCATGAGATCCCCTCAATGCAATAGGAGATTTATTTGGGTATCCCCTGTTAATGCTAACTGGCAGAATACACATAAATCCCCTGTACATTAATGAAAAAATAAAACTCCACAAAACCTTTCTATTTGAAAATTCTAAGTGTGCACAGGTTTCAAGGCATGATTATGGGATAATTTTTAAATAACCTGTATTTTATGTCCTCCAGGCTTCTCTGTTTCTAATTATAAAATATACTTTACATTTAAAACTACTGGTACAGGTACATCATCTGTTATCCCAAATGTTGTGTTCTTAGTCATCTCTTAATGAAGAGTGCTGACAATAAGTATTTTTAAGCATAAAGGAGTTTCCATTTCAGAAAAGTTTTTTTGGGGTTGACCTATAAATAGCTTATCTGAATCAAATTCAAAACTGCAATACAAACCCATCCTGATTCCTCTGAAAGTCATGAATTCAGTTTGTAAGGTCACAATCTGACTTCCACACTTGTGGAGGACCTCCACACATTAGTAACTCTTCGAACAAGTATTACACATTTAAAACTGAACTAGTAGAAAATACTAGTGAAGGGTGACATCCCTCAAATCTCTCTTTAGCACTGTAATTCTGTCCAATATTGTCAGTTAAAACCTCCACAGCTCCTATGATGCTGATTGAATAGAGAAATACACCATAATTCCTGAAGAGGGTTTAAATTTTTATAATCTCTCTGACATGATACCCAAATACAATCCAGGAAGACAAGTATTGCCTAAATGATTTTGTCCAGCAATAAGGACTGAACAAGAAAAAACTGTGCTCCAATTAAATATATGAGAACCTGGGATTATTAATAATTACACTTTGGCTCTGACACTGGCTCTTTTTTTAATCCGGTATAGGTCAACCTGATGTCACTGCTCATTTCTTACTTAGGGAAAAAGAAGAGTTAATGCCAATCTTGGGTTGTCTGCTCAGAACTATCACAAATATATGCAACATTCACTTCTTAATATTGAAAAATACATTGCATGAAATTATCCAAACATATTATGGAAAAGTTCTCAAAATTAGGTCAAAGTTATTTCTCCTACTCTATAGATGAAATACTGAATAAACCAATTTTGTGACACAGAAGAGCTACAAGTTATAAAATCAGCTTCCCATCGCCACCAATGGGGATTAGTATAATACCAAGTTATAACTGGCTATACCTATAACAGTGGTGTGATCTGCTGCTTGTGCAGGTTTTCTAGCATAAAGAACTTTTTTAGCTCTCTATTGCTGCTGACATAACTTCCTCTCACCTCTGTGGTGTCACACTTCAATTAAGCACGAGAACAATGTCATCATACCATATATGAAGTTTTAGTTGTTACATAGTATACACAAAAGAAAAATATAGCATTATATGGCCCCAGACAGAGATCTCTATCACATTAATATCTTCATGACAACTGTCAAAAACTTTCCCAAACACCAGTCAGAATGGAGGTGCTTTAAGCAGATAGGAGACAGAGCAGCAGAATATAAAGCAGGCACAAATGTTGCTCCCTGCCCTGAAGTGAATGGGAAAAGTAAACCTGCTCTCACATTTGCCTAGATATAACAAATAACTAAAAAACTACAGCTCCTCCTGTCTCCTTGGGATCATATATCTTGATAGCTGAAAGTGAAATGCAGAACTGCCGTGATGTGGGCAGACCTGTAATTCTCTTTCCAACAGCAGGCAGTAGCAGATTCCTACATAGGAATCAAACAAGAAATGGGATTACAGCGTACTTAAAGCACAGACAGATGGTCATTCTGTTTAGCATGACCATTTTAACGCAAACTAGAGAGATGTATGCCATCTTCTACTATAATAACACAGAACATTTTCTCATTCTATACAAACACACTACAACTGAAAAGGATATGCAGGGTGCATATAAAGGCTTCTCTCCAGAAAGGAGAAGCAACAACAAGTATAAACAGTCAATTTAGAGGCCATATCTTACCCAGCAGGGTACAGTAATATAATCTAGCCACACTTACAAGAATCTGATATATATTCCAAAAATATATTTCAAGTTTGTCATGGACAAATTAAAAATTCTATTTTAAGACTTTTAACCATTAACTACTTATCAAATAAACTTTTATGATGAACAGGATTTAGTCGCATTCCATGATAACAAAGGAGAGAGAAACTTTAGGCTTCCTCAAACTTTGACATTTGAAAAGCTGAAGATAGAGCAATAAGGGATACAAGAAAGAATGCTCAAGAAACAGCTCATACCATCTGATTTAATTGGGTTATAGAATTAAGTCATGCCAAGAAAGGATTTCAAACTTTGCAGTCATTTTAACAGCTATGGATAGATAGTTTAAAGGCCATCAAAGTGGAAGCTCAAGATAAAATGAGTCATAGAACTGAAGCTGCCAAAAATGTGAAGGGCATACATAATAAGTACCTATTAGGGCTGCTTGGCTATTTAGTATGTACTGTACAATCAATTGCTGAATGCATCACTCTAGAAATGCAGAACAGAAAGGATAAATAAAGCAGAATCCTTCAAAAGCTTTTGTCTGACTGCAGCTAATTGTTACAAAACCGTCTCAATGCTTAGCTTTGTTCTCCCCATTGCAGGGGTGGGATTGTCTGAGAGTTTATCCTATGTAATTGATTTTTCTTAAGTATCTTAGGATAATATTTTAATTTGATGAGTGTGAAAGGGGAAGTGGGGTTAATGGCGTACCAAAATAATTGAGACACTATTAAATATTTTAGATGGGGTTGGTTAAGGAACTAGTAAAGTAAAATATATGGCCTATATTTAAACCCTGTACGATTAAAATAATAATAATAAAAAAGTAATTGAAAAGGCTTCCATCATTGACCAGAAATGGCATAAACTTACCTCCCAGCTAAGGGAAGACACTATTTAGGGATCATTCTCTACTGCCTCAAGATACCTCCTAGGTGCTGGGAGTTTGCCTAAGCATGAAGGATCAAGTTAAGTTGCTTCATATTTAGTCCATGCTTATCCTATTTTAAAGAAAATCTGTGTGTAAAGGATATTTGGTAGTGATCAAATGAGGACTACTGAACTTAGTGACATTCCCTTAGTCAGCCCCTTCTCTGACTCAGCTCACAGCAGCAAGGAAGCCAAGAGTGGCCACTTTCAGTAGCTGGTATGCTTCACAATGGAGCTCCTCTCACCACTTAGCAATGGTAAGTGCACACACACAAACAATATATAAATAAGAAATATTTGAAATAATACATTTATGTACCGTGAGGAATTTCAAAATGCTCAAGTTACCTAATACTCTTTTGTTTAAATTTTCCTGTGTGAGATTACTACAAGAGACCTGCTTCAAAACCAAAGCTGTGCAAAGTGCTGGAAACTTTAACTAGCTGGGGTAGAAAGCTTAGGTGTGCAGCCCTGCCTTTGTTCTACTGCCTTCAGGAGACAATTCAGTCCAAAGAAAAACTTTTTTTTTTCTTTGACCTAGACATTTTCCTTAAATATACCAGAACTAGGTCTCACTCTCCCAAACAACAAAAGTGCAAAATCCTGTCTTTAAACAATGTTCCTTTTTGTGGTTTTTTGAGAACAAATCTTTCCAGGTTGAATCAATGCTGGTAGTAGTTAACTGTGGCACAATATCTGTTCTAAGGATGCATTTATTTAACTGATGGGGATGAGCTAACCTCTCTACCAAAAAGGATGAGAAAGTTTTACGTGCCATAAAACTTTCTGGAAAGGGGCTGGGTAAGCGTCAGCACATCACCATGCTCATGTAAGATAGCTCATGAGGAAACAGTTGTTTGCCATTATCTCCTAGCAAGTGAGGGTAAAGGGAAAAGAAAGAGCAGCAATGTAGTCATACTCAATCATGACATCATCTAGCTGCAGGGGAAGGATGTCAGACAACAGCCATCACCAGCTGGGACATGACCCGAGGTCTGATGGATGAGGTGTCAGCGCAGGACCAGTGGTGAAGCTACATTACTGACCCCTGGGTGATGGATGGCGCAGCATGGGTGGCATGAGTGCTGCAACAAGCTGTGCTGCCAGCACAACCACCATTGGCCACACTTACCCAGGTGGCCCTGACTTGCAAAGCAAGTGATATCCACAGTTGCCCTGTGAGAGCCTTGGGGGATGCTGCCTGTGCAGGTCCTTGAGCTGGGAACCTGGGTGGAAGATGATGCTCTTGGCTGACTGCAGCCACTGGTGTGGTTGTGGCCAGGAAAGAGCTGTCAGCACCGATTCCAGCAGTGCCTCCAACTGGAGACGGCTTCGTCCCAAAACACGCACACAGGCAAGTGTTCCCTCATGAGGCACTTTTATAGATGTATACAGACACACCGAGATACAACAGCCCCCTGTACATCCAAAACAGGCTTCCTTTTCTCCCTGTGCATGGACACTCACTTTAGCACCCACTGCACCTTAGTATTCATGATTTAAGGATGATTTGTGCATGTCCTGTTTTCAGCTGGGATACATTTTCTTCCCAGTAGTTGCTGTGTTTTGGATTTAGTATGAGGATAATGTTGGTAATACATGTTGTTTTAGTTGTTGCTAAATAATACTTCTATTAAGCCAAGGATTTTTTCTGCTTTCCATGGAAGTTGAGGGGGAGCATAGACAGGACAAGTTGGCCAAAGGAATATTCCATACCATAAACATTGTGCTCAGTATATAGATGGGGGTTGGCTGGGGGCCAGGAATCCATGATCACTGCTTGGGATGGACTGGACAATCAATCTCTGGATGGTGAGAGCGACTTGTCTTGTAGCAGTTTATTTTGTATATTATTTTACCATTAATATTATTATTTTTCTCTTCCTTTACTGTTCTAATAAACTATCTTTATCTCAACCAATGAGGTTTGGGGTTTTTTTATCTTTTTTCTCCCTACCCTACTAGGGAGGGGGGAGGGAGGGGTGGGAGCAAATGGCTGTGAGGTCCTAGTTGCTGGCTGGGGTTAAATCACAGCAGCACAACAGAGAAATCACTCCCTTAACCACCATTTCTTACTCATATGTAGATGAGGTAAGTCATGAGGCACCTTTAGCCGTCTTTTCCTAGATTGTCCAAGCACGCCTTCAACTTGCAAAGTACCAATTCCAGCAAAGCCAGGCTGTGTCAGCACTATGCTGGCCATAGTGCTCCCAGCCTTTCGTGAAGGGTGCATCCAAAACCCACCATGTTCAGAAGGTCTTAAAGAGCATTGCATGCAGAGCACTGTACAACTTAAGTCCCAGTACCTTAAGGTTCAAAGGTATCACGTGGATCATTAAGGAAATTTTCCCTATTATTATTAGGCATCAAGGACCACCACGCTGCTATGAACAATGACTTTCCAAATCAGTGTGGCTTATGTAATTGAATTTGAACTGTTCATGTAAACAAAGAGGGGAGGAAGAAAGATATTTGGAGAAATCAAAGGAATGAATCAACCACAAGACCACAACAACTGAGTATTTCCCTTGATACTTGGTGAGTTCAATACAATTTAGATTATATTCAGTAAGTAAAACTTTGGCTTGTGGTATTAATGGGCTCATAATAGCTTCCTGTGGGATATATATTACTTCCACTCTTGTTAAAAGTTCCTTTGATAACTTATTCATCACTTTGCCTTTTAAGAGTTACAACACGTTTCTTAATACATTTAGTATGCAAGTCCTTCTGGAAAAAGGTTTTTGACCTTAGGTAATTTGAACTCTCATGATTTATTGTGCCAAAACTAGAAAGGGTAATTTCAAATGTGCTGTTCAAAAAGATCTAGGAAAAGACAAAAGAAGAAATAAAAAGTCACCATTGACAGAGACTATAATCTCAAAATAATTTGGCCTTCGCTGACTGAGAATATTCTAATTTAACTACAAATAGTGAGTATAAAAATAGAGAGTGTAGATAAAGAATACCTATAATAGACAGATATTGAGGTAATAAAAATAAGATGTATGCAAACAAGACAACATTGCAATACTCAGCATTACTGAGCATTTTAAGTTATATAGATATTCGCTCTCTATTTAGTAATTCAAACATACAATTCTTCAGAAAACATACAGGTTGAAAAAATTGCTGTCGTTTCTTGCAGCATTACTCAGAGAAAATGAAGGTCAGTGGAAAAGTCAAGATTGATGATGAAAATAAGCAGCAGGTGTAGATTTACGCACACTTAACACATCTTGGGCCTTAGTATATTGATCTATAACATGTTTATAATTTTATCTATTATATGCCACTTTGAAAATGCCTCCAATTGCATACACATAAATAAAACAAAAGCTCTTTAAAGAATAGGGAGGCAGAGAGGGAGAGACATCAAAACAACCCAAATCCCCAAAGCACAGGGGTATAAAGATAAGAGTCACTGTTTTACACTACACAAAACAAAGAAATGAATAAAATAAGATACTTGATGGATAGCTAGGTACAATTTAATTTAAATGAAAGCAAAGAACATCCACTTTTTGGCTTCCTCTTTGGGGACGCTTATACAGAATAACTTAAAGAGATACGTTTGCTTCACAGCATCTAGCTAGGCACAGCACCTTACCTATGTGAAATGGGACATAACCTGTCCAGTAGGGAGAGACATCGGCTATCTCATGTGGAATAAAATCTTATAGTTTATAACAGAAAAGCTGTTATAACAGAAACACAGTGAATTATGAGTTTAACCAGTGGTAATTATATTACACATTTCAAAAATAAGCCCCAAAAGTATGTCAAATCTATTGAGCAAGTAGAAAAAAGCCACTTATCTCAAAATAACGGAATAATAACTATCCACTGTATTACCATCATTTCTTTCTACATGCCAATAGCATACTTTAACTCTTATTTAGACTGCAACCAACTAGTCATGGAGGGAGAATTACGTAACTGCTTACTTAGGTTTGGTGAAAAAGCTTAGGGCAGCTTGTTGAAAGCATTGACAATGCCTCCAACTTTAACATCTATCTTTCCTAGTACTCTGTGAAAAAAATGGGCCAACAACATTCTATATGAAAATAGCTTCTGGAAAGACAAATACATAGAGCAAACCTCATAGGTGTCCCAGAATGAAACAAAGCAGAAATGCTTAACATCAACATCAAATTCCTGTTGCTATCAACAATCATTGTCCAGACTTTAGGAGATGCAGTACTTGAGTCTACAGAGTCATCCCTGACCTCACCCCTGGGTTGGTGTTAGAAATGCCACTGTCTCTAGCGTGGCCTGCTGCGTTAACATGTTAAGCTAACATGCTTAACGGTTACGTTAAGACTGCTAAACTAATGAAATTAATTTTTCTCCGCTGAAAATGGGAATGTATTATTTTCTCTAATATCCCTAATTCTAACATTCCTCTTCTGAAAAAGCTCAACAACAGACTAGCAACAAAACTCAGCAAAATCCACCAGCTCAGACTTTTTCAGACAGAGATTTTACATCCTATTTGCTACTATCACCACCCACCAGGGCATTTCAGCTTCTGGTGCTAATACACTCAGGACAAAAATACTTTTGGTGACATTGCTGTTTTCCATAATTAAGTATTAAAGTACAAGACAGTTGAATGTTGCAAATAGTGCTATAAGATTGTTAGGACTTTTAAGCTCTGAAATTCTCTTTGTGTATATCATCCCACATGGACAATTTCTATTTCTCAAAGAGGAAATACAGCATTTGGCATAGGTTAAATTGTAATAGGATTGCAAAAGTTATCTGATTAAATGTATTATAGAGTTTGACACATGAGAGATTTTCACTGCTCTAAAAATTATATTTCAGAACTTAGTTGTTCGAAGAACGGAAGGAAAAGATAGACGAAAAAGGTCCCTGTCCCAGATACTTTATAGAAAGCTGTACTTTCAACATCTTTGAAATTCTTAGTTCCTCTGAAGACTATTTCTGTGCATTGTCATCTGTATTTGATTCTGAAAGCATTTTTTGGATCTATACTTTTCAAATCTTTATCCCTACTGCAGTGTATAATACATGCATTTTAATAGCTAAGCAAATCAATAATTTATTTTGTTCTACTAAATCACTAACAACATCAACACTTTAAACATCCTACTGAACACAACCATGTGATAGGACATTTGTAGCCTTTTGACTCATTCTGACAAATATATCCAAAGACAGTCCAACAAAACCAATAGATAATAACCAAATCTCATTTAATCTAGGAGTTTGAGGCTGCATGAAATTACCATTTTGCATATGGTTTAAGGGAACATCGTTGCAAAACTGAAGTGTGCCTGTTGCATGTGTTTTTACGTGCTGCTTATGGGAAGGATTAAGGTAAATTTTCCAATACAGAAAATGGCAAATATTGTTTATATGTGTGATACAAACTTTTAAATCCCAGTACTTTATGTCTACATGACCAAAAGGACTTTTCAGTACCATTCAGTGCAAACTCCTGCTATAGCATATCATTTTATATAATCCCACTCATATATGTATTAGTTTATGGTGTCTGGAAATTCAGATTTTCAGACAGCATTTATTAATACCATGTGAGTATATACATAATTTTAAATATTGTTATATATATATAAATGTATACTGATCAGTGCATCAACACTGTTTGGGCTTTCTTGGGGGGTTGTTTTTTTGTGTCAAGTTGTTTTGGTTTTTTTCTGAAGTAGCTTCTTCTCCTTGTTTTTATTCTTTTCATTTGATCACTGGAGAATGATCTACGCCCAGCTCTTATTTTGCTAGAATATACCCAAAAAGATCTTGCAATACACATATTACACAGAGATTAACATGGAGCCTGAACGATGTCTCCTCTCCCTGATGACAGAATTCATATGGTGGGAAAAGATGCACTCCCTTAACTCTAAACCAAACAGTAGCAAAACTACTTGGAAGCAAAAACCCACACCACAATCCCAGCAAAACTTTTTGTGTCACAACAGCTCAAGCTGTTGCTTGAGCAAATCCTCAAGGGCAGATTTATAAGCGAGTACAGACCTTTTTTACTCTTACCTCCTTTCCAGAGTCCAGCAGGGGCTCTCCAGGCCCTCATTTGCATCCATCTCAAAACTTTTCTGCTTCACCTGTTACCACATCTTTCAAACATGCTTATCTAGATCAGTGCATAGTATTGTAGATGAGGTTTGGCTTTACCTCAGCTGAAGGACGTTCCTCTGATACACTTACATTTTCACAGCTGCATCTTACAGCCGGCCCCTAGCCAATCTCTAATTAATTAATGCTCCAAGGCGCTTCTGTCCCTTTGGCCTCCTCAGCTGAAGAGTTCCTGGATTATTGCTGTAATTCTTGGTTTTACTTAAGTACACTGGTTTGCACTTTGTACATTACAGCTCATTTGTTGCATGCCAGGCCTAACAAATCAATATGTGCCATTTGCACACTATTGTTTTCTTTCAAAATCTGTGAAAAGGTCCTGCATATTTATTTGGTTAGCTGGGCTATATATAATTCCTACTCGAAGACCACCTCCTGTCATCCCTGGGTCTTTCGCAATATCACACCTTACTCCCTAGGGAGAGAGTATCACCCCAGTCCAGCTGCTGGAAGGTAAATTATTATAAAACCATTCCTCTGAGACTCTGACATTCCCACAGTCCCAACGGCTTTCTGCACCATGTAGCAGAGAGGGGAGAAAGTACTGGACAGAGTATTCATTTGCTTTCAATTAATTATTCAATAAGAAAATTAATTAATTCTTCACCAACAACCACATGTGGACCCAATCTAAATCATAAAAAAACCCTGTTTATATCACATCTGAGGCACACCAGAACTAAAAAGCACCTATGAGGTAAAAACACTCGTTGCTTCGGTGTAGGAATGGGCTTTCACATGTATTGCTAACATGGGATTTTGCTTAGAACTATATTGAGACTGACTAGAAATAGATACTGGCATTCTGAAACAGGGAATATGTAAGCCTGTACCAAACACCATTTATCAGAACAATATTTGTTTAACTTTTCTAACCAACATTTGGATTGTGACAAATTGCTCAAAGATATGTAAGGGATCATGTGACCTCAAGTCTCATTTCTCTCTTCCTCAGAGTTCATCAAGCCTTATGGAAACCTCAGCATCTCTGTAGATAAAGTCCATGATTTTTCTCTATTGTTTTATATCATGATTCCAGTGCATCAGAGTTGCAACTCCAGTGCATCCAGTTGCGACATTTAACATGAAAATGAAAAAAGAAAGCAGAAATAATCAGGCAGAGAAAGAGAATGTTCACATCAATGGGTTGTTGTTCAGGCAAAGTCAAAAGCCCTTGGAAATATGACTCTTAAACTGCCCTATACAGCTCTTTCATAAATAGCAGTCAGCAAGTGTTATGCTTTTTACTCTTCATAACTCAGTGTGTAGATAATATCATCACTGAAGTGTGATTGAAAAAATGTAGCTTAAAAAAAAGAAGGTATCAGTGAGCTTACAGCAGCTGACATGGTCATCCAGGTTTTTAAGCTTTACATTCATCTCCTGCATATGATAGACTTTCACGGAATGCTCGTTAACAAAATTTAGGGGGAAATAATTTTTCTTCTGGATGGTTTATTTTCTGACTTTGAAGTCATTTTCTGCTATATTATGTTCACGATACAGTCAAGACCCAGGTCACCTCAAAAAGATCATCAAGCTATACGTTGTCATAAAGAAAAAAAAGTCTGCTCCTGGTGACACCATTACAATTTGACGCTTATGAGTCTGTCTCTTTCTGCACTTATTTCTTTTCTCTTATTTTCCAGTGACACTAATAATTTGCCTCTTGTCAAGTCTTTTTCATCTGCAGGTGCTACTTTATCTCTCCAAAGTAAAGCAACTTCAAAGAAGTATTAATTTAATTGTTCCCCTGCCATCTAGGGGTTCAAATGGGATGAGTGAAAAGGTGAATAAATGGTTAATACAATAGGATAAGAGTTTAATGCAAATCCCCAATATGCTCCTAAACTCTGTTAGGGGGTTACAAAGACCTTGATTCCTGTACCTGAAGCAGAAGTAAGAGAAGAAGAAAACTTCAATTCTGCTGCATGGGCAAACAAAAGAAGTTTACATTTCTTTCCTTTGTTCCAAGTGAAATGCATACTAAGTTATTTGAAGCTTCTCATTAAAAGTGCAACTGTCAAAACAGTTGATAGCCAGATTTGCTTCATTTATGCATTTGAACCCAACTATCCTACATTCAAATTGAACCATCAACTTACATGTTTTTTACCCTTCTCCACATTCCAGCTTTCATCTTTCCTAACATTAAGTATGTTTCTGGTTAAACTTTTGCTTTCATCCATCATATCTATTCTCATTTTAAAAATTTAGCAAAATACATCCTACCTTATAGAGATAACATCGCTTCCCTTGCAGCAAAGAAATAATTGTGGGAGTTTTATATTAAAGACTGTGAAGCTGTACTCATACTACAGTAGTGAGAATCTGGGGACATATAAAGCTAGTCTTGCTCACTGTATTTGTATTTTCAGAAGGTTTTAAATTTCACTAGGCCAATTATTAAATGGCTTCAGTAGTTATGCATGAACAAATATGCATGCACTGTCCCTGACAGATAAGGACTTACTTATGGCATCATACTAAAGCAGAATAGTCTCCCACGTTGTCATAGGCTGAAGCAGTCAACATTTTTGCTGCCTCAGAAACATCCGACTCTCCTAGTGTAGAGAAAAGACAGCATTTTGAGTAGTTTACTAATTCATCATGTAGACACCTGTATTCTTCTGAACATCAGGTTTGGAACTGTCTGCTCCTAACTTTAAGTGGCAAAAAGGAAGGAATGTGGCAAGTCACCTTTTACATGTTCTCTTAATGTCTCAATTCTCTGCAATGCTCCATGGGCATGAATCATGATCCTATGTCTTTTACCATGTTAAATTCTTAGAGATACCTGTGGGGTAATAGCAGAGAGACTTTTCTGTGGAAAATACTATTTGTGTCCCATTAATTGTGATCTTCATTCGTCAGTGCTATGTAATTGCTCATACTCGCCTCATTCTACAAATTCCTAGTGCATATATAGCTTTTTTACTAGGATACTAGAACTCTTTTTCTTCTATTAAACAAAAGCATTTTTCAACTAGCATTGCAGTTTGGGGTTTTTTTTAAAATCCTTTTTAGGGTTTAAAGATTCTAGGATTCTTATTATGTTACAAGAGGACAAATGAAAACCTAATTTACACAAGCATGGAGAAATATGCCCAGGTTAGTGCCTAGGAAGACTTTGGTAGCACATTCTTCAAGGGAAACATACTCCAGCTGCTGCTCTACTGTGTGCACTCTTAAGAACACAGGTACTGCACTTTCCTTACGTAAGTGCTGTACTGTTACCACTGTATTGAATTTGAGGGCACCACATCACAGGTTGTAACGAATACGCAGAAAGAGGGAGGGACACCTAAACTGCATAACCAGGTTCAGCTTGTACCCATTCCTACAGTCACTGGTACACACAATGTATACGCTTTTGATCTGAAATCCTCTCTACACAGGAATGGAAATTTGAAATCCCAACTTCATTTTATTCTGAGGAATGCATTTCTTCCTTAGAAACTGGTTTTAACATAAGAAGTTTTAACTATTCTAGTTAACACATTAGGATATTTTCTGACAAAAAGGTGTTCATGAGCTATAGAGATGTATTTATTTCCTCTTTGATTGATCTCCCATCTTTGGATGGATGTCTTTAGGAACAACTAGAACAGCTACTAGCTGTTCCTCAGGTCAATTTAAACCTGTTTGACTTTGCCTGTCTGCTTTTCTGCTCCTGTTCTCTATACTCTTCCAGGTAACACTACAGTAGCTGCTACTTGGTGGACTTTAAATTTCTTTCTAATAACTCTTTAACATTTCTTTCCTTTCCCTTAAAAAAATAAAGGAAAAAAAGCTTCTGATACATTATCTATCTCTTAACTTAAGAATATTTAGAAAGGTTTCAATATACCACACTAATCACACAAGCGAAGACTGAATAATATGGGCTGATCTGACACCCAGTGGAGCCATCACAAGCACACTCATCCTCCTCAGTGGACATCAGATCAAGTATTACATGATTGGCAATGTTTCAGCAGTACTGAAGCTTAAAATTTATTACCTTGCAAGGAAAGCGAGTGACTTCACAATCATTTTATGCCATAAAACTTTGGTGGCATTTCAAGGCTGATCATAAAATCTTAAAAAGGACTGAGAAACCAAACACATTTTCTAACAGAACATCTGTGCACTGCAGCAAATATGGAATGTGTTTTAACACACCAAAAAATCTAAATGTTAGTCATTACTGAATGCTACAGGAAACTGAAGCACTTCATTCCTCCTTCTACTAAACAATACCATAGCTAAGATTCCAGTTTACAGTGTCTGTTCAGTCATTGTCAGAATTCTGGCTTTATGTTTAACAAAATATAAAATACAGTGGGTTTTCTAGTTCAGTAATTGTAGCACTGATCTGAAATTTGAAAGAAAGCTGACGATGTGTGTTTGTTTTCAAAACTTTTGTACCTACTTACTTGCACCTATTTGGACATTCTATTTCTATTTCTTTTTGAAAGTTCATTATTACAGAAATATCTAAATGTAAACAAACTATTTTTTGCTGCTATTTGTTTCATTCCAAAATACCTCTTAGCCTTGCTCTTCCAGCCAGAGAAGCTCAAAACCTGCAGTTAATTAATTATCTACTGAGATTTTGTCTTAGTTGACAGGAAAACCATCACAATTCTCAAAATTAGATTGAACCAGTTTCTCCAGTAATAAGTTATAACTTAATGCTATCTTAACTACAAAAGATTAATTCTTAATCAAAGTTTTCACACTTCCACCATGCAATTGGTTTTACTAAAGTCTACTACAGATAGTATTCACACACACAAAAAAATCCTAGTAATTTGTCCTTAATTTAATGCTATAAAGAGTTCAGGGTTGCTTTTATTTTCCTGCTAACTAGCCATTTGGAATTTATTCAGAAGAATGTGCAACTCAGCTGTATAAAGGCAAAGATAAAAGTCATCTGAGAGGAGTGAAGATAAAAAATCAGAGCATTGTTGTTTTCCTGAATGCAACGCCAATTAAAGGCTATTTCTAAAGAGTTATTATCATATGATAAAAACTCCTTTCTTTTATTTTAATCCCTTGATATTCTGCCCTAAAATATGCTACTCAACCACAGATGCTTTAAGCAATGTACATCAATGTACATGATGCTTAATCATTTATCAAAGCAGAGCTTTACTGTCAGGCATGTTCCGTATTGAACCAAAGATCGTCCACTTTGCTGCCAGACCTGTAACTCTTTAAGCATTAAGCATAACTGCAAAACCTGCTTTCCTCTTTGTAATTTTTCTGCTTTTAATGGTAAAAAATAATGACATTCATGTACATGTGTCTGGTAAAGAAAAAAAATAAAATCCAGCAATATATAAAAAAATACAATTAAGGCAAGTGCTTCCCATGTTTTCAGAATTCTTGTAAGAGTAGGGAGAGACAAGAGACTCTAATGGCAGGGCTAAAAAATAAACCAAATCCTTGGGTTTTACTGCAGATTTTTGACCTATTTAAGCACTTTACCTGCCTATTGTAACAGCATTTGAAGAACAGCTAAACTAAATAACAGAACTAGCATTCTAGTTGCATTTTGAAATAAAAACTGTGTTGAAAAAAAATCTACAATGAAAGTGATGCTTTCTTGATAGAAGGCTACTGAAAAACCAGGAATATTCCCATTTACTGGACTACAGGAAAAATACCTGAACTGAAAAAAGATGGACTATTTTACTTCCAAGAAGTCAGGGTCCCAAAATTGCTGTTTAGAGACTCTTCAAGTAAAATTTGGATGCTATAATAAACACAAAGAGTAACATTTGCAATCATTTATTGTATGGCAATAATTATATTTCCCACAGATTACATATTCTTTTACATGCGTGCCATCATTAATATTTGATCAGTAGGACAACTTAACAATAAGTGATGTGACTTCGTGAAGATCACACATTGAACCAGTGCTGTGAACAAAACATGATCTGTGACTGCAAGACTGTGCATGATAGAACAGTGTAGATGAGATGCTACAGCCAGGAAGGCCAAACTTTGGCTCTCAGGCTTCACATGTCTTCTCAGTCAGTCAGCCACACTTGTAATGCAGGGGATTTGTTGTCTGACTAACAACAGGACTGAACTTCCTGGAGACCTACACATAAACCCAGTCCCCGGCAGCGGGAACAAGCAGATTGGGGGTTGAAGCCAGTCCCTGCACCCAGCAGTGATTGTCTTGGTCCTGCCCTTCCCACAATGGACTCCACCAAGAGAGCCATTTCTGTACACTACAGAGGAACCATCAGTCATTGTCCCTTCACTTTTCCAGTGTCTCAGCCTTGTAAGATTTTTAAAATTCGTGGTTCAGGAATTAACTCCACACAATACTAGCACTAGCATCCAGAGAACTGGAGACAAGTGAGATATATATATAGAGATATATATATGTATGTGAATAAACCTAGAAAATTCAGCCAGTTGAACAGTCAGTCACCTTTTATTCAGCTAGGTGCTGATACCTGAGAAGAATCAGACAGCAATGTGTGAAATCACTTGAAGCATGAATATAGATCTTGTTCTGCCATAGGATTTTTGTGATATCTTAAAAGAGGCTGGAATTCCACTCCAAATGCTGAAGTTCAATATTTGAATGCACCAATATATTTATATTAGAATTATAAAGCCTAATTAAGTAGAATCATAGAATCGTCTAGGTTGGAAGAGACCCTTGGTATCATGGAGTCCAACCATCTACCCTCCTCTACAAAGTCCTCCCCTACACCATATCCCTCAGCACCACATCTAATCGTCTCTTAAACACATCCAGGGATGGTGACTCAACCACATCCCTGGGCAGCCCATTCCAATGCCCGACCACTCTTTCTGTGAAGAATTCCTTCCTAATGTGGAATCAAAGAACCACAAGATCTTCAATGTTATTGATGCACTGTACTGAGGATACTAAACTGCCGACTTGTATTCTCTGATTCTCATCCTTTGCCATTTATTTTGACAATTATTAGCATAAAAAAGATATTCAGCTTTTATTAATTCATCTGATCCTTATTCCTCACATGAAATGAAAATTCTTTAATTAAGACATCATAATCATCTGGACATAGATTATTTAGGCAAACAGAGGATTGAAAGGCTTAAGTATCATGAGCTTTCAAGGAAGTGACAGAAGGGGAGTAAACTCTCATAATTACAGATCTGTCTGCAAAACAAGGAAACAACAAGCCTTATCTGTAAGGAAAATGTATCTTCGTTTGGTGGGTGGCAAATCATAATAAAGCTCCAAGTCCATTGTTCGCTAGTGACTCTAAAGTCCGTCATCACCTTAGTCCAGACCCAAAAGCTTCCAGAAAGTTTCTTATTCAAAACTAATAATGCATTTTTAATTTATTTAAATGTGTTTCTCACTCTGGCTGGAGTCCAAAATATAGATACAAAATTTGTAAGAGACCACTTAAAAGAAATGAACATAAAACCTTTTATAAGCTCAGAGATAATGTCACGGAGCCAGTAATAACTAGTCAGCTTCCCCATCTCAATACTAATAAGTTAACTGAGAAATAATGCAGTAAAGCAAGATATCAAACTTGCTTTCTTCCCATTGAAATAACCTTAGTGCTGTAACTAATTCTGGAGTAATGGGAAGGAAGACTTCAAAAACTCATTAAAGTATTTTATTCATATGAAATTTAATAATTTTTTTTCTTAGCTCAGACTCAGCATATTCACATTTTCATGGACTTCCTTACCTGCAGAACCACCTATGCTGACTGAGATATGTTTTTGTCCAAAAAATTCAATGTGAAAAACAAACCCATTAGTTAGCAAGCATTAGTTGACTTTTTTTTTTCTAATATTGATGCAGTCCTGAGAATTGGAGAAATTTTCATTCTCCTGATTAAATTAATTTTATGTTTTATTTTACAAAAATGGAGGCAGAATTCGTGTCAAATGTTGCTGCAAAGGTTAATTTACCAGGTCTAGTAAGCAGGTTGGTACTGCTAGAAAATAATGGTCTTATGAATACTGCAGGTAATAAGGTTACAAGAAATTGTTATATGAAGATATATTGAACTATTTTCTGTGTTAGATTCTGTTAACTACTGGCTTGTGGCTGCAGCGCGATTCATATAGCATGTTCAAATATTGCCTGATAAACAGGCAGAAAAATGAGTTGTTCTTCTGTAAATCCCACTGTCTTGGCCCCATCCCAAAGCTGCAGAACGGCACAAAGTCCAGCACCAATTGTATCTATAGGCAGGTCACTTCCCTGGGAGGGGGTAAACTTGTCAGAAACCATTTTAGAGAAGCCAGCTAGCATGAATACAGTCCCTGTGAAATGGATCCTGAGTTACTACCTGTAGGCTCAGAAGACATTGGCAAGCTTAAGAAAAAGTCAAACGTTATGTTTTTCATTTGCTATGTTATGATCTAGAGTGATACACATGGGAGGCACAAACCATTGTTAAGCTTATACTGCACTTTAGAAAAGCTGACTGGTCAATATGTTAATTATTCAATCAATGCTCCCAAATCGATGGATTTAGTGAATGGTACTGGGCATTCTTAGAGATTAATAACTACTTGTGCAATATGGTGCTTAGTCCTGAAATGCAGTCTGAACAATATTTTAATTACAAGGATAAGCCTGTAATCTTGAGGATGTACTCAGAAGTACATATAAGAAGGAGCACAGTACAAAACACATCTACTTCTGAGTTGCAAAGCATGCCATTGTGAACAGAAAGCACAGCGGGGGTGGGAAGGATCAGGCAATACACTATCATAAAGCCAGCAGCGTTACAGGATAGAGCCCTATAAAGCTCTCAGGTGCTGTGTGCCAAAACCCCTTTTCCCTCACAGAGAACAGATTACTGCACTGATGCACAGATGGAGAACACCTTCTTCTTTCCCCAAGATGTCCTTTACTGAGAGGAACTCATTTGGAACTCCTCCTTCTCCTATGGCCTTTGCCTGCAGGGATGAGGACACTGCCTGCTCTCCCACCCCATGCACCCTGGGGCAGGCTAGTGAGATCAGACCACCAGAGTTTACACACTTCCCGCTTTGTTTCAGTTTTAGTATTAAATCTGAATAGTCCTTCTTTGCCAAGATGCAGTGAATTACATATGCAATCCTCTCCAAGTGAATTTACCCCACCCTCCACCCCCTTCTAGCATCTTAGCTACATTCTATTTCCTTCTAATACTGTTTCCTACTGCCCTAGTAGTTTATGACACTGGTAAAACAGACTAACACATTTGATTCCTTATAACACTCTAAATAAAAATATTCAGATCATCTGGAGGTACATGTCCTTTAAAAATATCTACCAATCAACTAAAGCTCAGTAAAATCAGATTGCATAAGTCATAAAACCTCCAAACCCTGTCATTTTTAGACTGTTTAGAGAACATCCTGAACCACAGATAACCTCTTTTGGGTTATGCTTGATACAGTTCACACTGTTTCATGCTTTTGTTTATCTTGCAAGTTGAGTTACTTAGTACCTCAGACCTTCCCATCAAACATTGTACCACCAAGGGTCCTCAAATCAACATCAGCTTTCAAAAACCGGATCACTGATGTGAAGGAAAAGACCCTTTCTCAGAGCTTGGATTGTCCCTCAGTTAATAAGAGTATGAGGCAGACACCTATGTATATGTCATTCTCAAAGCATATTCCCACATGCATACACACGCAGAACTTACTCTTTCACATTTTAACTGCAATTTCAATGATCTCCTAATTGGTTTGATCCTTCTGTGCACAGGTAGCTCTCTGAAATGCTTTTACGAATAGCAACATGTAATTTATTCACAATTTCATGTTGTGGGCTTTTTATTGCTAGTAGGTAGTGGGAATAGGATCAAATGCAGCTTTCAAATTCCCAGACCTCAAGATAAAAGAAACAAGGACAAGAGGAAATGGCCTCAAGTTGTGTCGGGGAGATTCAGACTGGATATTAGGAAAAAAATTTACACTGAAAAGGTTATTAAGCATTGGAATGGGCTGCCCAGGGAAGTAGTTGAGGCACCATCCCTGGTGGTATTTAAAAGATGGGTTGACATAGTGCTTAGTGACATGGTCTAGTAATGGTTTTTTTATCGGGGTTAGGTTGATGGTTAGACTAGATGATCTTAAAGGTCCCTTCCAACCTAGACAATTCTGATTCTATGAAATTCTAAAAATAGTTGCCCCACCTCAACTCTTCCCCTAAAACCACTGAAGAAAATCACGTGTTGCACTCTGGAAGATATTCAATCACCTATAAATTTACATCAGGTCTGTCAATGAGGAGTACCTAAAAAAATTAACATCTGAAAGTAACTGCAATTTTCTTTATAATTTCACAAGACTATAAAATGAGCCAATAATGTGTAAGTAGTTTCTATTCTCTCATGTTAATGCCCAACTTTATGCTTCTTCACAAGGACATAAAACACACATTAAAGCAAGAAACAAAACACCAGCGTATATTGTCAAGAATGTCAGCCATTCTGCAATTTTCTATGAGCTGCTGCTTCTAGTTTGGTTCCTCTGAGCTCTTTTTTGTTTTCTCTGAAGGGTCTTTTTAATGCAATTTTTTTGCAAGTAGAATAAGAAAAACCCCTTATCTTTATAACACACCTATTTTAATCTCTTTGATATGCAGTAATCCAATATGCATGTAACCTGGGGCTGCTTTCAAAAGAGATCTGCAAACGATAAGAGTCATGTAATTCAGCATGACAGAATTTTAAAAAGGCGTTTGCAAGCCTAGTTACTAGAAGAGCAGAAACTATCCTTTCATCTTGGTATTGATAGGATGGATCAGGCTGGTTAGACACAGATTGAGTAATTCTACATTAGTGAATCAACAGTTTCACTGTGGCTGCCTTTAATTTTTCATAGTCTCATTTGTGAGTGCTTAAAAAGGAAAGCAGTAATAGCTCGTGCCATGAATTCAGTGAATGTATTTCTATGCACAGGCATGCACATGTGTACATTATGTATGGCTACTAAAAATTCCTTCAGAGCAAGACACACCAAGAAGTCTGTTAATGGCAGCAGCAACAGTGTCTCTTTTACAGAAAAGTAACTATTTCAAAGAGTATCCAGGGAATTAGATGTGAACAAGAAGAGTATTTAAATAGTGTCGCTCTCCCCACGTTGCGTCGTTCCTGGCTACACGCAGACTACTTTGCACACAGAAAGAGCCCAACAGTCACTGTTCAAGCACTTGGAGAAGGACTTTCTCTCACTAAAGAGGTGAAGAATCAGCTAAGTAAAAACTACTGAAGACTGAAATCCGTACAGAGAGGCAGACTGACAGAAAGTGAAGGATTTACCTCATCTGGGGACAATCTTGACTGGGTTTCAAAGTCTGTAACTGGTTTCTGAAAGATGGCTCATCCCAATCACACTTGTGACTGTGGTATTTGTGATACTAAAACAGAGGATGTTTCAGGATATCATTTCTGATGAGATCAGGAAGGGATCTTTTTCCTCCTGCACTGACAGCAGTGCACAACTGGCTATAGGGCTAGGCTATTTGGTTGTTCACACAAAACACAAAGCATCAACCACACATATGAGACAAGAATTTGCAGCAATAAACAGAGTGGGCCGGAAAGCAATTCTGAAATTTTGCAAGAAGGGAAATTCTGAAAGATCTCTTCAAGTTATCTTCACCTTTTAATTTCCTCTACATGCTTGCACTGCTCACAATAACCATAGAGGGACACTGCCTGTTCATTGCCCACAGTTCACATACTTCATTAAAATATAGCAAATAAGATCTGTTATATTGTTATAAGAACAATCAGCCTCAAGGTAAGCTCCCCCTCCAGACTTTCACTCAGATGTTTCTTCTCTTAGCTGAAGAGGAGGGGGAATAAGAATAAATACAGCACAGCATTGACTGCACAAGTGATCTGGCATCTGGATAAAGAGTAGCATCAAACCAAGTCAGGAGCAGAAGACAAACTGGATTCAAAAGAAACTGTCAGGGAACTACGTCCCAAACAGGAGACAGGGAGCAGCCAGACAGGGTACGACTGTCAGATGTTGGAAGCTGTATTCATATCTGTGCATGATTGCAAAGCATCCTGCGGAGGCAAGGCAGGAGCATCAGACAACCTGGCTGCAAGAACAGCCAGGTGTTCCTCCCAGCTTTGCACTGCCTACTTGTTCTCATCAAAAAGACTAAAGGTAGATGCCTGTATCTTGACATTCCTAGTCCCCAACTGGCTTGCACTATTCAGGCAGGCTTAAACAAGAAATGTTATTTCTGGACAGTAATTCTTAAAGCCGCACTAGCTAGGGTAATGCAAGCTTTTTTTTTTTTCTTGCCAGCACAGTAAAATAGCTCTTTATTTAACCTGGAGCGATGAGCCAGAGATGTTCCTGGTTTTTGGGCAGGGATGAAGGGAGGACATATCCAGACAAGCTGTACTTCAGTGATCTTTAGATGTTAGAAAAGGAGCCTAATAGCATGGTGCTTCAGAGGCAAGGGTGGGTGGCTCAGCTTCCCCTTTAAGTCCCCACTGTACTAAAATCATTCAGCCCTCTGCCTTTCGTTGCTCTTCTGTAAAGTTCCTATGTTTTCCAGAAATTTGAGTGTTAGGCAGTTAAAAGAGGTGAGAAAACTTGTCACAGCTGCCAAGCCAGAGGGAAGGGAAGGGCAAAGGTCACATTCCAGGATTGAGTTGTTCTTCCTTTAGGAGCAAAGTGGAGGATTGGAGAATTGTGTTTCTATCAGTTAGAAGTATTTACAGTCTTGAACAGGGAATTAAATGACAGAACCATCAAAGTACAGAAGCATCAGCAAATCCTATAGCTCCCCGGACTCCAGAAAGCAGCTGGTTCAGACCTTCAACCATCAGTTATTTTCATTTTCCCCAAAGACATTGCATTTAACACTGTTGTGTGTCTTCATGGTTTCACTTGCAAGCTCTGATTACAGAAAGTTCGTTATTGATGAAATATGTGCCAAGAAGAACCTACCTTGAATTTCAGATTCAAGGTTGATATTGAGAGAGAGATTTTTAGGATGGATGAAAAGTTAAAAAAAAACACCTCAAATCAATCAACAACAAAAAACTCTTGAAAGTTTTGCTCTAATGCAAAATTTACTGTTTCCCTTTAAAGCACAGAAACAGTTTGTAGAGCAGAATCACTTAATCACTTTCTAAAGTTTAATTGTGTAGCAATGATCCAAGTACTTTCTAATATCAGCCTACAATAGCAGCAGCATTTTGTAATAGCTGTCAAATGTTTTCTTTCTTGTGTGCTGTTAAGTTTAGTTTCCTAATTAGAGTGAAGAAAGCATGTTCAATAACTTCCTTGCACGAGAAATATCAGTACTATTAAGAAGACATGCCTGTCTATAGCCTCATAAAAAGATGAGTGCGTAGTGGAGAGGTTCAAAAAATCTTACCCTCATGGTAATTTATAGATGTTTCAAATTAAGTGAATTCCCCCTGAATGTTGAAGTTGTCCTAAATAATACATTTCTGTAAGTACTGTAAGCAGAAATAAAATCAGACTTTTCCTATTCATTTATACATGCAAAGCAAAAGCCTAGCCATAGCTATACACTTAATTCAAACATTAAGCTTATATTTAAGGGCTTGATTAACTGCAACCTGAAAGACTGGCTCCAACTTGATGCTGAGAAAAATGTTTTATTTTATTGCACTGCATATTTCTTGCTGCAAGGTTTTCCTAGGTGTTTGTAGAAATTTTTATAATAGCAAGTGCTGGCAAATATTTTAAAACACAAAACAAAAAACCCCAAACAAACCAAACCAAAACCTTGAAAAACCACTCCCAGAACTCCAAACCAGCAGATGTATAAAATTTGGTATTAACTGCAGTTTAGAGATTTAATTGGAAAGAGAAATGTGTGGCCAGATCCAGAGTGCTCCCAGAGTGCTCTGACCTGTGCAATAAACAGTAATGAGCCTTTCAGTTGTACAGCTCTAGTTTCATTATTTCACTATTGTAATAATCAGTCACATTTGTGGAAAAAGTTGCAATAAGAAAGAGGGGACATAAAAATTTTGGGATACCTTTAGGTTATGGCCAGGTTCATACAGGGAGCTATATATAAAATCTTAATTAAAATAGCATTAATTACTGAAGAAATAGCTGAATTACTGAGGGAGAACGAGCACAAAGTACCTGTTTTCAGATGGTCTAGCTGGGACAAATTACTCCCTAGAGAACTATATTGTAGTCACAAAATCAGAACATTAACAATGTTAACATATGACAAAGGACAACTGAAGGTCTAGTTAACATTGTAACAGCTTCTTTTCAGAACAGCACATATCAGACATTTAGGCAAATCTCATTACTGAGAACCTTCACGAAGATTAAGTAAAAGAGGAAACCATTCAAAACCATCTTGTTTATATAACATTAACTTAGAGGTATTTTAAAAATAACGCAGCGGACTCGAGGAGACTGAATATTTGGGCAGCATCTGTACTTCATCCAATACATCTTCCTGCCAACGTATATAGTTGTATCACTGCTGCTGGTTAAGGGAAGAACCTGATTTTTGGACCATTAAATTATGAAAATGCATACTTGACAGGAGTTAAAAATTTCACATGACCAAAACCTATGGCTTAGGACTAGTGTAGCTGTATCAGTGAAGTGTTGCCATAAGACAAATAATCTTTTTAGCCCTAATTTCTGTGGCAGGGAAACTTACGTGACTGCACTGCCTGTTTCACTGTTTTTACCTTAGTAAATGAGAAAATCTGCTGTTTAATTTTATCCAAATACAACTGACACAGGGTAGGGGACAGCAAAATTCTCAGAGATAATTAAGTTCCTACAAATTTCAGAAGAAAAATGGTGGCTAAATAGAAAAAGAAAACCCTAATTAGGGTTCCCACAGATGGGAAAGCAGGTAGGCTCATCTCTTGTTTGCAGCTACCAACTGACTAACCTACATCCTGGAAATGGCGAACCATCCAGCATACAGATAGTTCCAGACTAGCAATGGAGAAAACAAGATTATTCTGTTTACGCACTGGGCACGTTCCTGTGCAACCTGCTCTACATGGACCTGCTCTGGCAGGGGGGCTGGACTAGATGATCTCCAGAGGTCCCTTCCAACCCCATATCATTCTGTGATTCTGTGATTTACAGATATAAGAAGTTAAAGAATAAAGGAGAGATATTAGTAGGAAAACTGGCTTAATTACTGCATTTGAGAAAATTTGCCTTAAAACCGTGCCCCTTGATTAATGGCATGCTGTAGAATAAATAATTAAGGATGCAGTTCATCTACTGTGAAACATACCCACACCTTCATATAAAATGCGTTGTAGACATACAGTATCTAAGTTTCCAGTCACTGTGGCAAGTCCTCCATACACATATTCTTCCATTACTACAGCCAGGGCTCATAAACAGCTTTCAGCCAAAACACCACCTCTACTAGTGTTGCTAAAACTTCGACCTGTACTGGTTCTGAATTAGTAGCCTATAAAAACTAAATTTGAGTTATTGCCCGCACTCCCACCCCAACGTCTGTCTTTTGTTCCTTTCTTCTTGGTAGATTTCTAACCTCTCCCTTTGCAATTAGATTCACTACCTTTCTGACACCAGATTTTAACTTAGCAGCCACTCTCATCCCCAGTCCAATTTCTATATTCTTCCTGCATTAAAACCTGGCAGCTACATCCCCTTTTGACTTGCCATTTAGTACTGACAGCAGAAGAGCAATAAGCTTCATGTGCTCAAATCAAGCCCAGCATGACTGAAAGCAACTAAGTCTTGCAATTGTTCAGAAAGTCATACTCAGTCCTGAGCTACTGTGTGTCAGCCATCAAGAGATCTTTTATCTGCAAATCCTGAGCAAAAGCCTCATTGAGCAGGGGTGAATCGCAAAGCTTATCTCACCAAAGTACAGATACTTTTGTACAGAAGATACTGCAGATGTATCTGTGACAAAACTTGCTCACTGCTAACACAAAAGTATGTTCCAAAAGAAAAAAGGTTAAAAAAAATAATCATATTTATTGCAAAAGATCAGCTCAACACACCCTGAACACATACTCTGTGTATTATTCTTCAAGAGTTAAAGCCTTCCAAAATAATTACTTTTTGTACATTATGTACATCTGTTACATAATGCATATCTTTTTGATTGGATTTGTAAGGGTTTAGCTGTAAAAGTATGTTTATAAAAAACCTGCATTAAAGAATAATTATCTCGGTGCACAAGTGACATGTTTGCAAAAAGCTGCATGGTCTCTTGTAGTTTCATGTCTGTTCTGAATATGAAATTTCATGGATAAGAAGAACCATTTCAGGGAAGCCAAATATTTAGAGTCTCTTTATTTTTAAAAGAAACCTTTTGCAACAGCAACAAGAAGCCAAGAAAGAAGGTTCATTCCTTCTTGTCCGCAAAGAAGGAAGGTACTGCCTGCTGTACGGGCTTGTAGCTGAAAAAGACTCCTTGGCTCCTTTTTGCAGCTCTGCTGTTGGTGGAGACAAGAGAAAGTCCAATGCAGTATGAGAGAACTCCACTAATATAGTATGCTATCAAAGAAACAGGCTCAAAAATATTGCAGCACTCAGTTGTATAGATATCTCTCCATGTGTATCGTAACAGAAACACATTTTCTTTCTGGTGACCTGCTCCAAGTACAATAGAGGGAAAAAAGGGGTACGTGGAACAGGCACATTGCAGCCATTCATGTTTAACTGTATCATGTGTTTTACACTGTGAACACAGTTGCAGTTAGAATTAGGAATTTCAAGGTAGCATGGAGATCATATTCCCTGCACCCATGCCTTTCTTACATAGAGCAATAAAACCAGTAACGCTCACACAGTAAAGTGCAGATCTCATTGCTCCTGTGAATCAGAACAGTAAGAAACCTTGTATAGTACCTAAATATCAAGGTTTTGGGTAATATTACTGACTTCAAGTTTTGCAGTTTTATTTAGTTATCTAGCTGAGCTGGGATATGCTGTTGCTGAGGTACATATAATTTGAAATGACATAAAATACAAGGTAGACTATGTTACTATTAAGAAAATGTAGATTTTAAACAATGCAATCACTGGTAACAAGTAGCTTATGCAGGCAGTAACTGCTATAACACACAACACCAGGCTATTTGAAGAATGGCATAGCTTTACCCAAAGAGAATAAACACAATTTATGGCTGAATTTTTTACATGCAAAGTAGGACTGCTCTGTGAGATGCTATTTCCTAGAAAATAAAACACTCATTTGAGGTTATATACGTGCAGTCGTAAGTGTGTGCATGTATACATAAATACATGAGCATGACTGCATGTACAGAGACTAATGAAGATAACTATGTTTTGAAGTTATGTTTTGCACTTTTAATATAAGATTGCAATAATAAAAGCAGTGGCCAAATAAGCTGATGACAGGAGCTTCACAGATGATGGTCGCATTATTTCTTATTTCCTCCACAAAACGAAGCCATGGAACATATTAACCATTTTGAAAAAAAACCTGTTCATATCAGGATATAGTGGCAATTTTGGAAAGGTCTTTAATAAATACTATCTTGCTATGCCATTTATGCATATCTCATACTTCCAACTACAGGACCATTTTGTACTGGACCGGCTGCTATATTTTCATTATATCGTGAAATATATTAGCATATAACTAAGGTAAAAACAATGGTCTTACCCTTTCTATTACAAAACTTAACTGCCAGAGACAAGTATTTATACAATACAAAGAGTAAATATTAAAGACACAGAGAAAACAGCTTGAGGAATAGACTAGAGGGTACTTTGTAGAGTACACTGTCAGAAGAGGTTGCAGACAGTTTCTTTGAAGCTAACATACTCAAGTTTCCCGGAGCTGGTGCAGCCTAAGGCTGAAGCATCATGTGAAGGAGACATATTTCTCTCTAATCCTGCTGAAGACAGATAAATCTGCCAATTGAGACTGTGAAGGCCTGACAGCCAATGGCACCAGCTTTCTAATAGCAAAAGATTGATGCTGAAATACCAGAAATGGAACAGCACTTTTTGACAGCAAGAAACCAACATGTTTGATAAGAAATTGGAGGCAAGATATTTTCCAATCAAACAAGATGTCTTTTCATTGAAACAATCAAATCTACCTTGCTAGCAAAGTTCAAGATTCATTTGACTGCTGATATTTTATGCCTCTTCCTTTCAGAAGTATGGTAAAATTTAGAGAAATGACACTTCAGTATTCCTCATGCCTCTTAACAAGGCAACAACCTTTGTCATTTCTTCCTCAACATAAAGCACAAATTTGAATTATGGTTGGTAAAATCTTTAAGTCATCTGTTTTATGATATTCAGGATATTTAGCATTCTCAGAGTTATCTTTCATACACTGCTTTATTAACTGAGGTTTGGAATTGATTTAGATAGCTTTTTACAATTTTATAGTAATCCATTTCTTTCACCCTAATTTCCTCCAAAGCTCTGCATTAACGACTGCGTTTGACATTCTAGGCAGTTTCAGCAAAAGACAAGGCTCCCTTCCACTTAGGATGACATTTCATCACAAACAAAAGGAAGGATTATATCATTTCTAATCTATGTGATCTAAGGGTCAGAGGGTATGGGATATATTTATTTCTAGATCATTGCTTGATGGGATGTAAAAAGTTTTCTCCTGAAAGCAGAAGAGAGAAAAAAATGGAATGGAATGAGGCCATTTTACAGAAGGAATGATTAGTAATTAAAGCTAAGCAAGATTTGTCTCCAAAACTGAAGACGTCTGCATATCTGTTAGTTTATAAAATGGATAATATGGCATGGTTATCCACAGCAGCAAAATTCAATCAAGTAACCAGGAGGTCCTTCCAGTGTTATACCAAGATTCTCAAAAATATCAAACCGACACAAAAATCTAGTAGTTTTCAGAAATTTCACATGCCTCTGAAAAATACCACAAATCATGGTTTGAAAAGAAACCCATTAACTCAATAGGAATCAAAAATTAGCTGAACTACACTGAAAGAACATAGACTTTGTGTACCCTAGTCTACTCCTCCCAGGTTTCAGAACACTACACCAAGTTCTGTTTTTGAGTATTGTTTCACTTGGATCAGATATTACCTTGTGCTGGTAATATTAAACAGCTATGTTCATATTCTCATGAGCAATCTACATGGATTTATATCCAACAGTCTGAATAAACAGCATCTCCTCATGATTAAGAAGTGGGCAGGAGCCTTGTTCCATAACAACAAAATTCTAAAAAGCAGGAAATCTTTCATTTTAATCTATCTTAAGCATACTGTATAGCTCACTTCAAAAAAAAAAAAAGAAGAAAAACCAGCATGCAAAGTTGGACTACATTTTAATTTTAATTATATTCCTGTGTTTTTTGACATAAAAACACATATGACGTTGATCTAGTATATTGAAAATAGGATGAGGGAAAGTCAGCAAAATGGAATTGTGTTAATAAATACAACCACACCACAAATAATTTTCTATTATCTTACAATTTTATACTTTAAAATTTGCTTACAGAAGACCTGGAGAATTAAGCACTGGAAATTAAATTCTAAGCCAAATCTTACTGCTTGCCACTAGCACTCATATTTGCTGGCAGTAAAACACGACAGAGTTGGATTTCCAGAAAATATCAATTGTTTATCCTTCCAGGGGACCAAAAACAATAACAGAAATATGAAAACAGATTTTTATACCAGCTCTTAAAAGAAAGAGAAATGCAGAATTCATTTGCCCCAAAAACATATGAAGTGAGCCTCTGTAGTCAAAGAAACACGTTTGAGACTGCAATGCTTAGAACAAAACCATGTCACTACTTTATCTTATTTATTTCCAGGTACAGGTAGAACTGACCACTACATGCATCTGAAAGCGTGGATCTAGATATCAAAAGATTTATTTTTGGAGGGGGAGCCATTACATGTACTAGCATTTTCTGCTCAAATGGTTTCCTGGTCTTGGTGAAAACAGGTATTATACTTCCCTTCAATTACTCTTCAGCAGAAGTGAAGTTAGACTTAAATACCTCATCTGCATAAAGAAATGTTGACTTACTTCAATTACTATCCTAATGTAATTAAAAATGAAAACCAAATTGAATTAAAACCAAATTAAACCAAAATGAAAAAAGATAATCTGCTTAAAGAAATAGATAAATATTTACCTGCTGGACACAAGGCAAACTATTCTATATCTATATCTGTTTACAGAGCTCCATAAGAATATCACATTTTTTATAAAATATCTGCTTAAAGCAAGTTTACCTTGTCCTGAGTCAGGTTGATATTAAGTGCACAAACTGTGAAAAAGTTATTTTTGTCAGACTGTATCACCACACTTAAAATTAACTCAAGAAAAAGTTCTCAACAACTTTTCTGCCTCAGTCTTCACTGCCAATCTCTCTCCTTGTGCTTCCTGAGTTGAAGAACCAGCAAAAACAGGGGCTATGAGAATGAAGAACTGTCTACCATACTGTCTACCAGTTGTAAGTGATATGAAATACTCTCCAATAGGCAGGTAAAATGCATTCAGACTAATTCTGCCCTAAATTTATAAAGCCAGTATCTTTATTTGCTTTATAATAGAGTAGGGGCATATAACAATCTTTAAAACTTTTGATGTACAGTAAGGAGCATGGAATGCATAGAGATACAAAGAAAGTCAGGCTAATATTGAAAATTACTCTCAAGTTAGTTCAGTTCCTTCCTTGCTTACAGTTTAGCAAGGCAAATTGGATAGGCAGCATTTGTAAAGTACAGGCCAGAGACTAGAACTAATTACTGTTTCCCACAAGTAATCCCCTTTTGTTAAACAAAAACCAAGCCAACCCACAAACACACACACACCTACCCCTGGGAAAACTATGCTTGAAGAGAATGTTCTGAGGACGTCATGACTAAGATGTGCAAAATGAAAGGGAGGGTAATGTCATGGCGAAAGATTAGCACATATGTTTTTTGAGGATAAATTAATGAAGACATGAGGATGGAAGAGGTATTAGGTACCACAAGTTTGTGATTATGAGGTCCCCAAAATTAAAACATATTCACTTTGTATCATTCCAATTAGTTTTGAAAGCAAAAAGCTTGAAAAGGGTGCAATAAATTTCAGTGCACAGAACTGCATGTTAATTAGGATTACCTTGTAGAGATCACATTTCTTTATTTAACGACTTAGTAGTTCAATTTGATATCATTGTCCTGTTTACCATATCAAAACCACTGAAGTGTGATCATGCAAAGCTGTTTGTAATGTTATTTACTAGCAATTTTAACTTCCTGCTTCTCCCTGTAACAAACCCTTGACTTTAACTGGTTATGGAATATGATGAGTTATTTGAATTAGAGCTAGGGGGATTTAGATCTCCATAGCCATTGAAGTGATCTTTACTGAGCAACATTTTATATTTTCCTAAATAACCTTCTAGAAAAATTACTTAATTGACTGAACTGATCTGGTTTCCTATATTTTTAAAAGCCTTATTATGGTCAATGAAACTTTCACACATAGCCTCTCTAATATCTCCTGCTTACTGATCTCCAATAATTTGGAGTTTACATGGAGTATTATGAAAAATTCATAGCTGCAAACATCAGTTTCTCATGGTAAGCTACAAAACAAACAAACAAAAAATGCATACCTAAAGTTAAGTATACAAAGCAAAGTTAAGCTCATTCACATCTTCAATTGAAAAAGAAATTGGATGCATTTCATTTTTACACATACCCACATTGTTATATTTCAGGTAGTATTCTCAGCATGCTACAGCAGGCAGGTTTGCCTTATTAACTCCTATGCTCCTGCCTTCCACAAATAATAATCTTTTTTTTTCTTTCTTTCTTTCTTCTTAAGAGAAGAATGAAAAAATTAAATACTGCAAGTCATAAGGAGAACAGTACCAGGGCAGTAATTCACTGTCTTGACCTTTTGGCAGGAATGTACTGCACCCGAGGTTTCTAGTAATTACCAGAGCTGTAGGTAATAGTCTACATTAAATCTGTGTTGACTAGAGATATACAAAGCCAACTTTCCAATGAGTTTTCATCCACTGAACATAGCATGTGATTTCACAATATGTGTTCAAAATACAGAGTATTATTAAGGACACAATATAAACAAAGAGAGATGTGATGTGTTGTAAAGACAGAGTATGCTATACCTCTGTTGAATGAAATGCCATAAAATGAATTTGCAATACAAATAGCTAGCCTGTGTGTTAACAAAATGAAATCAATCTCCTAAGAACTAGCATGGATTTTGCTGATGTCCCAAATATTAAACACAAAAGCTTAGAGTTGGATAATTAAGTGCATTTTACTATTTTCTGCATTTCATATAATAGTTCTCAAAAAGCTTTAGGCAGAGTGTAGAAATAACAAAAATAGTAGTCAAAAAATTAAAATAAACTCTGAACAAGTAACAGACAGAGCACACAAGACTGTCCTTATTGCTTTTTGTACACTAGGTGAATTTTTATCCCTTTGCATATCCTTTATAAATTGAAAATGGAAATGTTTCATATGGTCACCTGGTTTAATATCTTCCACGTTAATTCTTTTATTATACAATTAACTTAAGATTTCTCTCCTCCTTTTATGCTTGTTCTTGCCTACCCACTTCATTGTTTTTCATTTAATTCCCTTTTCTAAGGGGAAAATATAAGAACAAAATGAACATAACCCCTTTTTTCCCGTAAGAAATTATACTCCCTCTGTGCTTTCACTTTTGCTTCCTTCTGGCTTACTCTTAAATCTCTTTTAGTCTCCTATTCTGCAGGTGTGTCCTTCTGTACTTTTTTGTTTTACTTACCATCAGTTCCTCAAGTTCTTTGTCTTCTTACCACCACTGTTGCTTTACGTATTTAAACATGCAAGATTTCTCCCTCCATGTGCCCCCAGAAGGCAAACCACAGAGCTCCCTCATCCATTCCCAGTGCTTCCTTCCTGTTTTACAGACACCAGAGCAGAGAGTGACAGCTGGTGGATCTAAAAGCCACTCCATAAGCCCTCTTTGCACTCTCTGCACTAGAAGGCAACAGCAATTTCTTATTTCCAGGGGTTAAAGTAACAGAAACTACAGAGGTATACAGTTGTCATAAGAAAGCCACCTTATTATTTTTCCTTAGCTAGCGAATAAATTTCTGCTTTCTCTTGAGAAGAATTCATTATCAAGGACAAGTCAGGTAAGATGACCAAAGTTGATGTTTCCACCCTCTCAATGAGAAAGCCAAGCGCCTATTAAGAGAACGGTAAGGTGCCCAAGGTTTCCACAGAATGATTTCTTGCACGAACTGGCTGGAAGAGGATTTTGGTATCTCTCTAAAAATAAGATTAAAAATAAGTAGAAGAAGCATGAAAAAAAGAAGGTTTTTTTAAGAGCTACTTGTAAATTAACACTCTTTCCAAGAGAACTGAAATTGCAAAAATATCTCTCTGAAACAGCCCTCTATTTTAGTTGTGTTCAGAAATAAAAAGTTCTAGAAAGGAGAAAACAAAGCTAGCCTTGAGTGATTTAAAAAAAAAAAATTAAAAAAATATTATTTCACTAATAAAGAAAAAGAGTAGGGGTTTGCCATGTGTTATGGTTTAACACCAGCAAACAACTAGGATCACACAGGTGCTTTCTCACTTCCCCCTGCCCCCAGCAGGGTAGGGAGAAGAGGAAGAAAAGGAGGCGGCAAAAACAAAACAAACAAAAAAACCCCATCATGCGATGAGATAAATACAGTTTAATAGAACACTAATGGAAGAGGAGAATAACAATAAAAATAATGTTAAAAGAACATACAAAATGAAGTGCTACAAGACAAGTCACTCACCACCTGGAGATTGATTGCCCAGTCCATCCCAAGCAGCAATCATGGATTCCTGACACCCAGCCAACCGTCATTTATATACTGAGCATGACACCTATGGTATGGAGTATTCCTTTGGCCAGCCTGTCATGTTTATGCTCTCTCTTAGCTTCTATGGGAAGCTGAAGAAGTCCTCGAGTAACATAAACATAAACATAACTTAACAACAACTAAACCAGTATGTGTTACCAGCATCATTTTCATACTAAATCCAAACCACTGCAGCTCCTCGTAAGCAAAGTAGTTCTGTCCCAGCTGAAACCATGACACATTGAAAACATGGTGGGGTATTTTGGGGGTTTCATCTTTTGTTTCATTTTTCAAGTGATGATGCAACATCTTAACATAGAAATACATGTAACGCTCCCAGGTATGCTCTGGAGACCTAGCATGTCTCTGCAATGAGGAGTAATTCAGAGTGTGGAATCCCAGCCTCGGGGCAGGCTGCCAACTCTGCAAGTATCTGTTTAAACTTTCTTAGTTTAAGAAACTTAAGAAAGACTGTGGAAAATCCTAGTCTGAACAGTAATTCTACTCATCTAATTAAACACCCTGCTAAGAAACGTCTTATGGGAGCAAATTATTCTATTCCACAACTCAAGAACATATAAAACTTTGCTTTAGATTAAACTGTTGGGCCCTCCAAGAATATAGGACTTAAGCACAATGGTACCATTAAAATTTTCTGCAGAATCATGCAATTTATAAAAATTCTCCAGATCCATTTTGAGAAGAACTAATTAATATTTTTCAGACACATCCCTTCATCACAGTCTGTGTATATATATTCACTTAAGATTAACGGTTACATTTATGTTCAGTGAATCCAACCAAATTATACGAGGAAGTAAGCTTTGTTTTCTTTGTAGTCATTGAAGGAAGGTGTTCAGCAAGGTGTTAACAAAATAGCAATTATCTAATGGCTATAATAAAGAAAAATCTGGATGTAACACTCTCTTCCAGTCTCACAAAGTTTTCTCATATCTCACCAGGATGAACTCAGAACCATTTCAAGTAGAGCTGATGCATGAAAGAAGGAAAGCCCCCCCGAGGCACTCTCTGTGGCTACAAGAGATGCAGGTTCATTTCTATCCATCAGCTATTCTGTGGAGATTTAGGATTTAGAACTCTATCTCTATCAAAACTAATATATAATTCCCGCAACGAAGACCTGATTTTAAAAAAAATCCATATTTCAGAGAAAGAAAGCTGAGAACTTTAAAAATTCTGCAAGAGCTTTATTAATTCTGTTTATTGCCAGAGATTTTTCTTCTGTTGTAGTTATGTGAACTTAAAAATTAGTAATTTCTAGATCCTGAATCAAAATACAGAACAGAGAAATAAATGGCCATACAGCACCAGACAGTTCTATTTTAGCACTGTGTCAGAAGGGACATAGTAGCATACATTAAGAGAATGATTACAAGATGTATAACATGATCCTAGCCTAAAATATCTTTCTGGCTTCCTACAAGCAATTTAAGCACTATCAAGTTGGAGGTTACATCTAGACAACAGTATTAAAAGCTAACCCATCCCATACCAATTTGTCTAATTCTTTTTTGAACCCATTTATACTTTTTAGTCTCGCTGTGACACAGGATTGGCTCCATCACCGGAGCACTGACCTCCACAACATCATGCCTTGAAAGACAGTTTGCCACAAACTATAGCACAGTAGACTGAAGCAGGAGACCTTAAGGTCAGAAAATACCATTTTTTAGAAATAAGCAATTGTGTCTGAGTTCTATCAAAATACTAGAAAGAGAGAAGGTCAGTGATTTCTGTTTTTAATAAGGAGCCAACTTATTAAGTGTTAAGAAAAGTGTGATTTGAAAACACAGAGAGGTTGATCTACATTTGTGAATGTAATTTATTGACACTCCTTCTGGTCATGTTCCAGACTTTCACCCTTAGGATAACAGGAGCAATGTAATACTTGCATGGGAAAAAAAAATCTGACAAAACACCACAGAAAGATATCTTCCACCTAAGCAAGAGTATTTTCAAGAAGCTACATTGCTAAGTTTAATTTCTGTGTAGTCTTCATAAGGATTAATATATTGAATACAGCTTTTCTGTTCACAGACATGAATTGTTGCCTCCATTCTAATTTGAAACTTGACTTTTAGGATCAACCCATACTTGTCTCATTCTTCAATGAGCAGAGCTTGCTAGGTAATGTTAAAAGGAACCCAGAAAAAAGCCTCACAAGAACTAGTTGCTTTATTCTGTGCTATTATAAGGCTATTTTTGTTATGCAGAACCTGATTCCTCATTTCTCTTTAAACAGCTTGACAGAGCTCCACAGACCATCTAGAAGGCTGTTAACTGCCCAAATCTGCATACTAGAATATGCTATGTATCTCTCTAAAAATATTCAATATGCCTTTAACAATATGCTTTTAATCCTGTCAAGATCATTTCTGGTAAATAAAGAAGTAACGTAGGGAAAAAAATAACAAGACTAATGTATCAAACTATATGAAATAAGCAAGTGGTTCAAAACCATTGACCCTATCCCTTTTTCTAGGGTGTGATTTATTCCTCCTGACTGCAGTCAAAGTTGGATCAATGCAGTTTTATCCCTGTGCTTACATCATCATTATAACTAATCTTTGTTTCAGTTTACATAAATGTCCTCCAAAGATCAGGGGGAAAAAAAAATCCCTGTAATAAAAAGGAAACTGATATACCGCATCAACAGCAAATACAGAGAATACTGGGAAAATCAATAGGTTTATAGACAGATGGCAGAAAGGAAGGAAGAGAATAAAAATAGCCATGCCATGCAAACCAGAAAGGATTAAATGATTTGTTTTTAATCAGCTAAGCCATTTATACTGCACTGATGAGAGAAAAAAAACTCCTGTAGTATCATTTCTGATATCAGTGCTGGAATTTCAGTCCCTGAGCTACATCCTTACAGAGAGGTAAATACATATATATACCACATATCTATGTATAAGACAGTGTGCTAGTGAATAAACTTCATACATGCAAAATTTAAATTGGTTCCCTCCCTATTTCTAAAATGTACGTGCTAGTTGCAAGTTTCTATCAGGAAATCAGGAACATGTAATCTACCTTTTCATGACAGGAAGGAGTCAGTTTCTCATTACAGTCTTTTCCTTTACTGAAGTCCCATTTAGAATATTTGCACAAACCTTCGATTGAAATAAAAGATTGTGCTTACTGTCATCAAATGACAGCAGGTTTCTCATTCTGCAGCTCAAATGTGGCTACATATATTTTATTTGTTGGGAGGGGTGAGGGGGGAGGTGAGGGAAGGAGACATACACATCCAGTCAGAACAAGAATATATAACATTGACTTATTCTTCTGTTGCACGAGTCAAAGAACCAAGCAAAAAATATTTACACTGAGATGTATTGTCTTAAGCGACCTACTTCTCAGCTGAAATTCTAATGGTTTTAGTCCTGTAGTTTTCCCATTGATGACCATTAATAAACCAGAACGACTGAACCACCATTACTATCTGCATTGTTCCCTGAACTACTTAGAACAGTGATCAAAAGGGTAGATATCACCATAATTTTAGGGGCACTCAATACTGAAGATGCATGCTGGAATTTGTATTAGGATACAAATAGTTAGGATACAGATAGCTTTTATTCCCATATCATTAGAATTATTATTATCTATTACTTCGGGCTATATCGTCCAGCTAATTTATTTCTATCAAGACAATTGGGATACTACTTCAGTGTTTTATACTTTTAGTGATTATTTCCTGATAGATGCTTTGTACGTTCTGCATTCTGTTCTGATTAGGTTCTTACAGGTTCTACTTTTCCAATTTAAACTGTTTTAATATTTCCAGTTGAAAAAAAAGAAAAAAGGGTTTGCCATCTTAACATTTCTCAGGTACCTGGTAGTAGCTATTAAAAAAAAAAACCAACAAACAGTGAATGGGACTTTTTGACACATTTGGCCAACTCCTCATTTTCATTTGAACTATTTGCAAGCTTTTTTTTCCCCTTTTCCTGGCATTATCATCCATTTTAAATGACTACCACATCCAAACAGTTCTCTCCAGATTCTAAATGTATTTGTAGAAAAAGAATTACCAAATTACTGCTTCTCACAAATAGACTTACTGAAACCTCCTAAATTGGGTAGGGGTTTACAGTCTAAGGGTATACTTGATCCTTTCCGCCAGCTTTTTCTGTTGCTCAGGGTGCTTTCTAATGGCATGGGTTTTTTTTTTTGTTTGTTTTGTTTTAAACAAATCCTAGATAGCTCCACTGAAGTTACAGCTATGTTGACATCTTTAATTTTGCTAGAGTCATCTTTGCTCTCTTAGCTCCACCAAAAATTCATGAGTAGGAAGGTAATGCATTTTTTTCCTTTCCTCAAAACTCCCTGCTATTTTTGTCCAAATTAAAAGTTATCTAGAACAGTGTTCATAGATCTGAAATATTATGGAAAGAATCATAGGAATTATTGACACATAATAAATATCTTCTTATGGAGAATACTCTTCAGAAAAGGCAATATAATTTATTTCCAGTTATAACAAGTCCAGAAAGTTGTTTCCATTGTGATTTCGACAAGTTATCTGAAAGGACACAACAGCCATCCATGTCTATCTGTAGAAGCAATATGAAATATGAACACACAGAAAGAGTGGTTGTTTTGGGCTTTATTACCCTCTAAAAGTCAGCCTGGCTAATGCAGCTGGATGACTCTCAAACACTGGGGTTTGTGGCACACCGCAGGGAGGGGCGGGGTGGGAGGAAGGGGGAGATCTGCTGAGCACTATCACATCATGCAGGTTTGCTGTATATTAATGCAGCTAGCTAAACAATCTCTTCTCCTGGAAAGTGTTAGTGGCTGGCATCATAAGTGTCTGTGATCTATAGGCAATCACAGACCTTGCAGTTGTGGTGTAGTTAGTATGCTCATCATTCAGGCTAAATAAAAAGCCTGAAACAAAACAATTAAGCTTGTTTATGGAGTGAGATAAAGAAAATAATAGATGCTACCATTAAATATATTGAGCTACGTGGCAATAACAAAGCAAGAACTAACTAGGAGAAAAAAGCAGCACTTCCCAAGTGACCAATTCCATACACAGGAGCAGACACATTTGTAAGTTTGAACTGAAAACATCAGGAAAAATCCAGAAACTCAAGGAGAAAGCTCCAAACACAGAAGACGACATTAAAAAGCATGAAGCTAAGGAGACACTGGTATGCCTAGAAACTGCACCAAGGAAAATGTCTGCTGTATTCAGGGAAGCAGGAAAACTTATACGCATTTTATAAAGAAAAAAAAAAAGCCTGATAGAATCAGTTGTCTGTTGTTTTTTTTTCCAGTAGAAACCACTCAGAGCTTTGCTTGGATATTGATTGTCTCAGGGACTCTCAAACCTGCTTTTCTCGACTACTGGCAATGGTCAGCCACGGGTGATGTTAGGGGTAGGAATGGTAGTGCTCAAGTACATATATTGCTGGTGGAAACTGTAGATTCAAGCCCTATACCAGATGATGTATAAACAAATCAGGTATTCTTCTCCACCCCTTCCAATGGACTCCAAGCACACATCCTTACACCCTCCCCAACAGCAGACCCTCACCCAGCAATACCGAACTTCAAAAATCACACATTCAACCACTTTTTGCTGCATTTCCCTAGTGCATGATCCATCTCCATCTCAGGACTCCTGCTCTGGAATCAGTCCTAATCCAGACGCGCACTGTCTTGGCTATAAAGCAAGTACTGGCCCTTCATCTATACACAGGTGCTTATAGGAATAAGGAACCAGCTCCTGTCTGCCTGCAGTAGTCATGGTGTACAGAAACAGAAAACTACATTCCAGCTTTCCCCTATCTGCTGTCTAAAAAGGTATCATATGCTAGCAGCATGAAAATCTCATCAAGTTTATTTCAAATTTCTTATATTTTTCAGCCAGCTGTGAATAACAAAGCATGCATACAGAATTAGTTACACATGAATCAGTATAAGGTTCTTTTCCTCCTCATATTCAGGCACAGTGTCACTTTCAACACCACCTTTGCTTGTTTATTCTGCATTAGTCACAATCAGATAAACTGCTTAGGTTGCCCTTTAATAGGCTTCTTATACAAATCACTTTTTAAAAATCCTTTTGTCTGCTCTGGTGCAATTACAGCCTGGCTCCTAGATTTACTTCTGTGAATTTAGCAAAATCCTGATTTTGAAGGGAATCTTATTTAGGGATTGGAAAGTTTGATGATTTTGATACTTAAAATCAAATCATGTACTCAAAGATGCCTCTACTGAAGTTTTTTCTTGCATCTTTCTGGAATTCAGAACTTGAACAGAACCAAAACACCTCCACCCAGTTTTCCACTCTGGAATTTGTTTCCTACTAACTGAAAACCTTGAGAAGAATAGTATTTTAGCAAGTCCAGCTGAAATGAAATCAGTCAAGTTATTTCAGTTCTTCAGCAGGAAAATGGGTTGTGAAGCAGCGAGGTCACAGCTCCTGAGACCACATTGCAGAACTACAATAAGACCCATTAATAAAATGTGCAATGGAAGTTCATTGTAATTTACTGACTCTTATACAAAGTTGTATTCCAAAGTGTTATTCTTAGTGGCAGAATCAGATGACTTTCCATTACCGTTACTGCAATATTTCCAAAAAAATACTCACAAAGAAATCTACAGAGATTACGGCTGTTAGGACCCTTGGATTTTTTGTTTGTTTGTTTTGTTTTGGAGGGTTTTTTTGTTTGGTTGGTTTGTTTTGATTTTTAAACCTTTTTCCCCCTCAGGTCTTCTGCCATCCCATTACCAAGAGAATACAGAATATGGAAAATAGAGTTTGGCTAATTCCATTATAAAACATAAGAAGCAGTCAATTAGTGATGCAGTCAATCATATTTCTCTAACATAAAGTATCACCTGAGAAATAAAATACTGCAGTCTAAGCTGAAAGGGAAGAGAGAAGTTGTTTAATGGCTTCCGCCTTTAACTTAATACAACACTTACTGACAATCATTTGGATGCGTATCAAAAATTAAGGACAGGTTACAATAGGATACTCCCTGCCACAAAAGCTCTACTCCCACTGGTAACAAGACGGTCATTATGCCTCTTGTAATATTCTCTATGAACGTGGCTGTATGTCATTGGGTCAAATAGATTTATGCTTTCCTGTATTTTGTTCTTTCCTGTGAAACTGTCATTATGATAAGAATAGCACTTTGATAAAATAACTAAGCATCTTTATCCAAAGGCAGTAGTGGAATCTGAATGAACAATGCCATACTTTTATAGGTAATCACAACTAAATTAATAATACTTCTGCACATCTGAGGGTTGGTGGAGAAATATGTAAAAGCAGGTGCCTGCTCAGAGACAAATTTGTGTAGGGAATGATTTCTAAGGGTTCCCAGAAAGCAGTCAAGCCACTGACAGATTTAAGTCAGACTCTATAAGCAGAGTTATAAAAATAATTGTTTTCACATGGCTTTGCCATACTTAAATTATTCCTGCTGTAGTTACATTATGCCTAGTACAGAAAAAGACTCTTGGGCTTAATCTAAACCTTACTGAATGTGATTAGATCGTATCTATTCAATCAATATTTCTTTCTGTACACCATACATAGCCTAAATTCTGTCAACAGCTGAAGTCGTCAGTCATCCAGGTTCCACATGCAATACTCTTTGTGGATACCTCATGGAATCTATAAGCCAGAAGGCATTGTATTTAAACTACAAGAACAAGTGCCCTGAGTTAATATGATACAAGGAGACCAACTGTGTTATATCTCTCGGTGTATCAGTCCAAATTTTTCTGTGGTTTAGGCAAGCGCTTTATCTATTACATGGAAACCCCATATCCGACCACTGTTTTGGCACACCAACAATTCAATGAAACTTGAAGCTGAGAACAAACTGGTAATCTAACTCCTAGTTGTGAGGCAGAATTCACTTTAAAGGGTGCAAATATTTGCTATAAGCTACAGTAAATGACATTAAAGTGTCCAATATACCAAGACTGAAGGAATATATGAAAAGGACTTGTGGAAGGCGGTCAGCACAAAATATATTATTTGATACTACTCAAAACATGTCCTCCATGATGAGACATGGACAGACTTTCTGCTGCATGAGTTTATTTTCTATTTCATAGATCTGTAACTGTGCAATGCAGCCATGAATGAAGAGAAATATTTCAAGGCAGTGACCTCAGCCATTTGTGAGAGGAGTCTCTTAACAGTCAAGGACTACCATAACTCTGTCACCCCAATTTGAGTGTTATTTTTGGCCTCTAATACAACAGCCTGCCATAACTAGTCAGTGATAGTTCTGAAAAAGAAATTGCAATTTCTATCGAGAATGATTTGAGGAGAGATGTTACTGGGCTGTTATCAGTGGCTACACTGAAAGGCCAAATGCAGAATCATAGTCTGTTAGAGCAAGTAAGCGTGCACACTCATGAGAAGACACCCAAGCTGAAACTGATGGGGAGAAATCAACATCTGACAATTTCAGAAGCTTCACTAGAGGTCTCTGATCAAGGATCATCAGGGAATCAACATCAGCCAGAAATTACTAGGAAAGAAATATATTGTGAAAAACTGAAAATCAAGATCAACCAGAAAGGTGCGATCATGAACAGAACTGTTGATGTAATTAAAATCAGCAACTAGAATTTGGGGCAGGATTATGACTGGAAAAAGAAATTCTGTTTGTTGGCACATATTAGTTATAACTGTGTTATGCATAAAATACTGACTACCACACAGCACCATTAAGCAGCATATCACAAAGGCCATCAAAACAACTTGTAGAGCACTTATTTCAGTGAGAAAGGTTCTTCCCCTGTAATTCCTTCTCTCTTGGTTCCTTCAAGATGTCAAATGCCAGACTAGGTGAAGGTTCCTGCATTGCTGACTTTGGTGGGCTGCCATGCAATATAGACTTCAATGCAAGGGGAAGTGCCTTCAAAACAAGGCTGCGCAAAGGTATGTGATAAAAGCCACTTGATCGCTAGCATTTCATTGAAATCTCTGCAGCTCTTTCATTTGTGGGTGCTACTGTTACCTCTGTTCTGACAAAAGAATCAGGACACACGTGAAGTAAACCAACCTGCCTTCTCTAACAGCCACCCTCCTGTTTCTTCCCATAGTTGTGAGTGCAGCTGAATCTCCACACTGAAATAGAAAGCATGGAAAGACACCAAAAAGAGGAGTAACTGCAGTTTGTTGTTCTGGTTAGAGAAGGACTGGTAAGGCAGCACAGTCTAAAATAACTGGATGAGACACCAAGGAAAGTAAGATGTCGCATCAGATGGAAAATTCAGGTTCAACAGCCCGTCAGTGACTAGTCCCATGTTACTATACATCGCAGTGTGACGATTTAAATACCTGTGGCACGATCTGAAATTTTAATGTCGTTTCAGAAACATTCACAAACCTGGTAGTAATAGTAAAAACATGCACGTTTGTCACTTACACTTCCTGATGCTGTGCACTTCGTCTGCACAGAACCATTCTTTCCAGGTTTGTCAACATATACACATATTCAAGGTTGTCATGCAACTGTAAATCTACTTTAATATGCAAAGCAATCGAGTTATAATGGAGAGAAGCCTAAGAATGAATGAGTAAGCTTCCATAAGTAAGTATGAGTAAGCTTCCATAATTCAGAGCATCATGTATATTTATTCTATGATGTCATGTTGAAGGAAACAGAATATTTTTTCAAATGTAGTGAGTTATCTCTCATTTGATCTACTTTTCAACAGCAAGCATTTTTATTCACCCATTTAATCCATTTTACTTAACAGCTTCAGTTAAAAGATCTGCAACTGTAAATAATCCCTGACATAGTTGGGTTTGTTAACACAATTGTATTTTTAATGTTTACTCATTAGTAAGTGTAACTTACTAATAAGTAAGTGTAACAAAAAGAAAAAAAAAAGAGACTAGCATAGTGTGTGATATCATCAATGAGTGTTCTGGCACAATTTTTCCCCCCTTTGATTACTTTGTTTTCTCACAGAAATTTTAAAAAAAACCTCCCTCTGTCCCCTGTGGCACCATCACAACCAGCCACCCTTTGAAGAGATAGGTTTGTTGAAGGTGCCACAAGCCTGACTGTGTAAATTATTAATTTTATTGACTCTTTCATAATTCCACTAAATAAAAAAAAAACCACACACCAATAGACTCCACATTACTGACTTTATAATGAACATTTTTCACTTCTAGCTGAGCATCACAGAGCACTATGACAGTTGTAGAAGTCATGAACAATCAACCATATTCTTATTTACAATTTCCATTGATCAAGATGTCACTGAAGAGCATCAAACTTTTTCCTAATCAGATGCACCCCCGGCTGGACTTTATGCATTAGAGAGAAATGGTGGAGAAGGTCCCAGGCAGGTATGGGTGTACAGCGAGCACTGAGCTGAAACAGCCTCCAGAAGTCAAAGGCATTTCTGCAATTCTGCCATAAGGATATGGAGAGATCAATAGGTATCTATCTAATTTAATTGGCTCTAAAAATCTATTTGTATTCCCATTTCAAAGAAAGATGCCTGTACTCCAGTAAATTTAATTTTAAATGTATTTTGATGACTTCTTTCCCCTAAAAGGGAGATCTTGCACAAGCAGTTTTAAGTACATTAAAAATCAGTTTGTGTTTACAAGTTGCTTTGAACTCTGCTTTTAAATGAGTCTGTTGCGCTCCAACCCACTTAGGTACACTGAAACCCACACCAAAAAACTCACTGACATTAAAGATTCCATTTATAAGCTTCCAGTTATAAAAGTCTTCTATTGTTTTGATTACTGCATTTTCCTACAGCACCTCTTGCAGTTGCTGCATTGATGATGCATGGGACAGATAAGCTGCTCTGTTCTACACTCTGCAGCATGCAGAGCAGATGGAACCATACTTTCCGTACAGATAAAACATCATAATGGGTATAACGAAGAAATGATGATTGCTCTCAAGGTCCCACAGGAAGCAGAACACACTTTTGGCTTCTGAAAGGATAATGACTGCTGGTTGTGCAACAGCCTTTCTGAAAACCCTAGTGTGTTGACTGAAATGTTTAATTGGTTTCAGGCACGTGTCACCAAACTCATGAGATATCATCTTCAGACACTGTTGGTAACTAGACGGTGGAAAGACAAGATGAACCCGTGCTTGACCTCTCATTGTATTCTGCAAATTGCTTTGCTTTATAATCTGTTTTAGGAACTACTTAGGCAGTGCTCACATTTTATTTCTTTGTCCTCTTAGACCATATAGGAAAATGTAGCAGTCTGCAAGTGTGGATACATTTGTTTAAATGCAGAATTAGTGAAGAATTAATACTGAACTTATGAAGTGAAAGATGGTAAAGATTAAGTGTGCAGCAGCAGACTCATTAGACTAAGTGCACCTGAAAAATGAATGCACTGCCTTAATAAGTACATAACTGTGTAAGACTTTCATTAGAGCTTTTGAAGTTTTTAAATTTTTTTTCTTGGACAAAAATTAGTGTTCCACATGACAAGTATTTCAACTAGATAATCAATAAGCTAATCTAAAATTATATACATGTGGACTGAACAGAGAAATCAGTCAGCCAGCTGAGGTGCTAAATTATATTTCCAGCTTATAGTTTCCTCCAATTAAGAAAGTATAAACCTCATCATAATTCCATTAAACAAGTAAGTTATAAGAACTGTAGCTACAGAAACCCTGCCAACTTAATTTCTTCATTATTTCATGTTCTTATCTCATTGTTTAGTCATCCTAGAAAATAATACAACATGGAACCATAAATCACTCAGTTCAGTGAAATGATATACAAGCTGTTGGTTTTGTGCTGGAGAAAGATGACATTTGACTCTGGTTAAAGTAATGTTTTTCCACCTGTGCATGCTAGATGAATTAGAATTAGGAGCTTTTAACTGATGATTACAGCAGAGTAGATTTTTTTTCCTTTTAATCTGTAAATCTGAGAATTTGTTTTCATGTAGTCTTATTTTCTTCAAATGCTGCTGTGCACACACAAAAGGATCTTCTGCTGTAGCGTAGACTCTCATAGAAACCATCTACTAAACAAAAATATAGTTTTGCAAATTCCACTCAGTTTACTTTTATTCCAAATAACTTAATATGGCACTAATTAGTCTAAGAGTCAAAAAACCCTAATTTAACATGCTGAAGAAGACTAGATGTAATATCAAAGAGCATTTGCTACATTTGAAAACATTTTCTTAGTGATTTTTTTTTATATAACTTATTTTGAGCAAAACAAGAGACAAAGGAATTTACAGTTCCACAAAACACTTGGAAGCTCTGAGAAGGATAAATAAAGTCTAAAGTAACCTGAATGGTAAAACACCTCTGGTTTACTAGTTTTCTGTTCTATAAAGACAGAGGCACAGTAGATTGCTTATTTCAAAGAACAATTTGGATGCTTACTACAGACATCTATTGTGTTTCAATTTTGCTAATTCTAATTATGTTTAAAAAACAATTTTCATAACAATGAAATCCTTTGCTCAAGGTAGTCCTTGTTTTTCCACAGTAATTTTTAAAAGAAGCTTTAATCACAGAATGTCAATAGCTACTGCAGAAACACTGTTCTAGGGGGCATGAGCCTTTTAGGTTTGGACTATTTTCTACCCTGATTCCACAGTGCCACAGTAAAGCATACATCAAGTAAAATACAACTATAGAAACAAATGTTTCAGGTTTTTTTTTTTTTTATACTATTAGACTAAGTCCTGACCGTTCTCTGCCCTGCTGAAAAGGAAAACTCACAGGCAAGAAGTAGCTAAGAAAAGAGAGATGTATCTAGAAGAGTAAAGTCACATTAATGGCACTTTTTAAGACTGCTATGCAATAAAAGGGTGCTGCAATCAATTGGTACGCTATGGATTTAGGGTTTTTACTCTAAAAAAATAAAGAGTTTTTTGGCATCTTGAAGGCCATATATTGCAGAAGTCAAGGTACTACTTTAACACAGCTCTGGTATGTTATACACTGTATTTGGTTTCAAGCCACTTTGCAGGAAGAACAGTAGAAATATGGATTTTTTACTAAAATGATTCTTAAATGCAACAATTCCAATGATAAGCAAATGCTGTCAGAGTCAGAACTTAGATGCTCCTACAAACCACTGTGCTTCCTGCCTCTTTACAAGAGTTTATGGGCTGAGCTTATCCAGACAACTGGCTACTACTATGTAGACAAGTTTATTGTTGCAGTGAGAAGGACACAGGCTGACAAGATTTTGCTATTTTCAAACACTGTTTTTATTCTTCATTCTACTACCGGTACATGACTAGACATAAATAAGTGAGGTTCAGTTTCAAACTTCCTGTAACGTTGCAATGACTTGAAACAAATTGGGATCTGATCCTGAACTAGACACTTTTAACCTATCTGCAATGCAAAACACAAGTTCAGCTGAACCTATTTAAATTGTCCTTTGATTTGCTTTCCCTGGTATGTATCAACAAATGCTGAGATGCCATTAATACTGGCACATCTAAACATTATTCATTACAAAGTCCCATTTCCCAACCAGACAGCTCCACATTTCCTGTGGTCACCTAATTAATGGGTGTCTATTAGACCCATCTGCAAGTCTTACTGGGTAATACTTTCACAAAACTAAATTGAGCTTGCCACAGCAGAAATGATGCAGTACCATGGGGTACAATTAACTATATAGAGACATACTTTATCCTAAGCCTTAGGTGCAATCAATAATGAGTTTCTCTTCTGAGGTGTTATGGGGTTATAAGCACAAGATGATAGGCTTGAATTACTTAAGTTTTGATGACCTTTTTCTATTTGGATCCAAACTCTCAGCAAATATGGAGCTAGACAAAATTTTATTACGCAATAAAGTTCCTTACCAATTCTAAAATTAAAAAGCTTAACTGCCTAAAATATAAAGCCTATCTTGTCTGTGTAAAAATTTAATAGCTACAATATTAATAAAACAATATGACTACCAACTAATATATCCTCTGTCCTTCATTTCTCTGTACACACAGGACTGTTCTTTGATTATTTTTTTGCACACTACTTGAGGCACAAGAAGCACAGTATGATTGGCTGACAAGGATTTGGAGCTACGGCTCCAGTCCAGTTGATGGTGCAAGTCTTCACAAATCCACTGAAGTCACAAAACACTTGGTCGAAGTGTCCATTGTATCCAAGCAATGAAAGCTCCATATACTCTACTTGGAGATTCATTTTCACTAATTATTTCACTATTTGTTTCAAAGGCTTCATTTCACTAATTTCCCAGGCAGGATTTTTCTTAGCTACTTTTCTTAAATGAAGAGCTTTATATCAAGGGGGGGCAACGATAATAATAATAAAAAAAGCAATCTGTTAGCATATTCTTATTCCACCAGTGTTTCTCTCAAAAGCATTTAGAAGTCTGTCCTTGAATACAATTTTTTTTTCCAGGAATGAGTTTCATTTCATCTACCTGTAGCTACTTTAGCAGAAGCATGCAGTATACACTAGCTATTTAAGCTACCACAATATGGTCCAGAGAGAAAAAAAAGCACATCCCCAAACAATATATAATCTCACTTATTTTAACTGATAACATGTTGGATGTCAATTGCCCACAAAAAGAATCTAGACGGCTCTCAGACTAAATAAGTGTAATCACCTAAAAATCAACAGATGAGACCAGAACAGATCTCAGTGTCCAGTGTCCCCCAGCTGCACTTTCCCACAACTCATGGGGTCATTTCTAACTCCCCAGTCACCTTCTATTTTCCTGGAAATGTGTATTCAAGTGGAACATCGGGATTTTTAATAGAGGAGATAATCAAACTGTGCTGGTGTGCCAGCCAAACTGTTCTTCACCCCTTTAACTCTAAAGAGGTCACAAGCAAATTGTTCTTATATTTACAAACAATTTTGTTGCAACCATAAAGAAATAACATTAGAATATACAATTTATTGCCCAATACTTTAGAAACCAAACTATTTTAGTAAAAGCCTAAAGGTGATTCTCTTGCAAGACTATAGCGAGGGTGGAAAAAAGCCCACAAAGAAAGCTAATTTCAAATCTAATTTCAAAATTTACAACGTTCATGCCCTTTCCAAGGTTACACAGCGAGACATATGAAATCAGGGAATACAGCCTGGAGCACAGTAAGAAAAATGATTGGTATAGGCAGTATGTGAACAAGATATGGAACCAATTAGCAGAAGTGTTATGATGCATGCTGTATAAGAGAGCAGGCAAATCTGACTGTATTTGGACTCAAGCTGATGGACCTATATTCAGCTGTATTAGGACGTCATTAGCTGTGGCCTCCCAGCTGTCATGGTTTGCTTACTATGTTTCCAGAATAAAAGAAATATGAGTAGTAGTTCCAAAAAACTATAGGGGTTAGGACCAATGCAGACTTAGGAAAAAAAAAACAAACCAAATATATATGTTTGGAGCTGGAAGAGAATTCCAAAAAGACAGTAACTTGGCAGAAAAGCACTTCAGGAAAACTCATTCAGTTCTGTGAATCCCTTATCAATAGCTACAGATCAAGGAATATTGATTATTGAAAATCCACTAGTTCACCTCTAGATTTGTAAATGGAAGTAGTTTTATATCCTCATTCAGGTATTAGATTAGAACAGGTGAAAATGCTCCTCCACAGTGACAAGTAATTTGAGCTTCCCAGCATTCCTTTCTGTGGGGTTGTGAGATGCTCTAGAGAAGAGGTTTTCATTGGGTATTTTAACTCTCATAGTTACACAGAACAATGAATCTCATCTTCCCATTCCACTTAAGTCTAGTATTTCCAAATAACTTCCCCAGAATGAGACAATCCCTAAGTAACACAATACTGCTGCATACTCTACCCCCATTTCTTTCACAGGTGTAATTATACTTCACTACGCCCTAGAAAACCTCCACTTCCTAATGGACTCTTGAGAACACAGACACCTGAGCATAAAATTGAGCAGCCTAGAAGCTACTCTAGTTAGGATGGGGGGATCCATTTTGACCCCTACTATCCCCAGAATTACAGGAGCTTACTTCAGCTACCAGCATATATTCAACTTCACTTCACCACTGCTACAACAGAAGGTGGTTTTATAGAGCATTTTTAGGTAGGCTCAGAGCACTGCAATATTTATTACCTACTGTAACACATGAACCTTATGAAGACAACTTGATTCAGTGATGGCGATGATTCAGTTTTCTTCCTCCTCTGTTTTGACATTGTTTTTCTGTTTACTTCATGTGCAGGGTGATTTCTTATACTTTTCCCACTAAATGCTTTTGACACCACAGAACTTAGTTTTCAAACTGTATGAGATTTTCATTAAGTAGCATTTCAACTGAAGTTCTAAACAGAATCATTTCATATAAGTTTGAAGATGGAAGGATTCTATAGTGAAGTTACTTTATTGATGTCTGCTTATTTCATCTTGTTTCCATTTCATATTTTTAAAATTTTCAGTACCTTAATCAGGAAGAAAAATATAGGAGGTTGCAGTCTGTTTTAATGTCATGAGTTTTTCTGTGAATATTTTCTAATAACTGATGAGGTAAATTAAACATTCACACTCCTACAAAGACCAAAACTATTTCAAAAAAAAGTAGTTTATTCCCTTGCTTAATATCTACATGGCAGGTATTAACTTTACTTAGGACTTAGTCTTCCAGATTTACTCACCAATCATAAAAGCTAACTTGTCAGTGTTAATATGGTTGTACTACATATACACAGTACTTGCAAGAAAATTTATACCACTCATTAGCTACAACACTGTGTTTTCAAAGCTTAGCAGTTTGTACAGTACAGCAAAAAACCCACCAGTAATGTGGAAGCAAAAGAGATAAACATGTAGGGGCAAAGAAGGAAAAGATGTTTTGAGACTAATGTATAGGAATGAGAGCCAGGACACCTGGTTTCTCTTCCCCAGGATCCCTTTATCTTGTGTGACCTTGGAAAAAGGATGTTACCTCTCCAACTGTCAAAAATTAAAAAAAAAAAAAAAAGCCTAACTCACATTAAGTGAAAGCACCTTTGAGCCTCAGTCTGAAGAAACTTGAAGTGTCAGCAAGGCAACTCTATTATACTGGTCCTGGTGCAACTTAAAGCTGTTACCAAAGAACTTACAGGTCTGTCCTTGCCTGTGGAGACCTGATACCACTTCACATCCTCTTGCTGCAAGGGAGCTTCCCTCTTTTCTGCCCCCTCGCCAAGAAATGGGAGAAAACAGACTTGGATTAGCTAAAAGTCTGATGCACACCAGCAAGGAAATCCTTTCAGTAGCACTATCCGCTGGGCAAGTTTACACTCAGTTCATGCTGCGACAGTCATGAAAGAAGCCAGACAGCCTTAAGCAACTGAACATGGTGGCTGAGAACAATTTACACTATCTGGAAGAAAGTATAGATCTATAGCAGAAATAACACTTGGAAGCTTAAAGAAAATCATCTCTTTTGCATACGATAAATGTTTGGACAGAAGGTCTAATATTTTTTTCTTGGAGTACTTTGATATCACAACTGTAACTTACAAGCTATGTTGTGCTTAGCACACCCAACAGTTATCCAATGTTTAGGCATGAGTGTTGTGCCTAAATTCTGCTTTGTAAGCTTTGTCTTTAGTGACCCATGCCTCATCAGGAAAATCAATAGGTTCAAGAGTGTGCATAAATGAACAGGTAGAAACAATCAGATATTCCTTCTGCTCAGGAAGGGCAGAAAGATGTGGCTTCAAGTCTGAGCTTGTTTGCATCCAGCTGGCTCCCTGCAGGCAGAGCCAGAGTACAACAGTGAGCTCAACTGAGTCCTTGCTTCAAACATCATGCAGTGCTTATTGAGAACAGTGGAGACCCACAGTGCAATGACTAATCCCTGTAAAACCTGAACCTGGAGTGACTCATCCAGCTTTTGAAATTAAGACATTGGTGTTCGGCTTTAAAAAAAAAAAAAAAAAAAAAACAAACCAAAAAAAACCCCACAACTTCTGAATTTAGTTTTTTATTTAGCAAGGTCAGTAAACTTTCGCTGAGCTCAAGGAGAGCAAAAAACCTTCTGATTTCAATCAGACAGTTTTAGAGCACTGCAGTAGATCACATCTGTCAACATTTGAAAGCTACCGTATGGGGAGAAAAATAGGGATAGACCTTTCATTGAAATAATCCATTGAACTCTATTGAAATGCATTAGTCTAAGAGATCTTTTGTACTAGGAGAGCTTTCTGGGGCACAGGGCGGAAATGTGGGCTTCCTTTTTTAATGCAGCAAAAAGCAAAATGTTTTCAAAAGAGAAGCAGTTGATAAATATAGATATAGTTAATATTTCTAATGCTTTGATTTAACCAGGCTAGTGCTTGTGAACAATCTATTTACTCATCCTTACGACAGATTTGAAAGTAGCTTTGAAGCAACGCTTCATGTATTTGATAGATGTTATGGTTTTAAGGTCAGAGTTGAGGAGTATAACCATGTAGTCTAATTACTTACATAACTCTGGCTACAGATTTTCAGTCATTTTTCTTTATATGTAATGGAAATCTAATTAGCTTAATAATTTCATTAACGCCTCTAACTAGGCAAAAGGCAATAACAGTCTCCTATATGATTTCCAGCCAAACATTTCATTTCAGTCTGCAGCATTTCCTGAATGCTTTGCAGACATTTGAGGTTCAGTAATAGCTGGGGTGGATGTAGTCCAAAAGAATGAAGAGTCTTTTGCAGCTGCAATACCCTTCATGCTTATGTCAGTACCCTAACAGGCATCTGCATTCAAATGAGTACATGAAATTAAAAATACAACCTGAAAGATGGTGCTGCTAAACTGGAATATGACCTCAGGACTTGACTTCTATCTGAATGTGGTATCCAGTACACGCATAACAATGTACCTCTCCAGGGTCTCTGGTGGTTCAATCCATCAAGAATCACTGCACAGAAACCTGTTGCTGTTCCTCCTCAATTTTAGCATTGCCAGTTTACTTCATGTGCCACTTCCAGCACTTCATAGCCTCTAGGGGTCTCTCTTGTACCACACTACCAGAGATAACACCTAGCAACCTGGGAGGACTTGGGTGCTGTTGTTGCAGTTCAAGGACATCTAGGATTTCTGAACTTCACACCGTGCTTGGGAAAAGCCTGTTCAGATGAAAGAGTTCAAGAAACAGTGGCCTCAAATCTTGAAAAAAAAAAAAAAAGAACTAAACCAAGCATTTGTATGAATTCACGTATATAAGCCAATAGACAAACCATCAAGGAACAGAGTCAAACCACCTCCCTCCAGTGTCCCACACTGAGAAACTGGTGCAGTCTGTGGAGCAATCCAAATGATGCCTGGCTCTGAAGTGGAAAATGTCTTACAGAATGAAGCTATAGCAGTCTTTGTCGTGGACAAAAGTCATTGGTGCTAGGCTATTATAAGAGATACAATCCCTAAAGTAGGGCAATTTCAAAGGAAGCTGCCATGTAAAAACAATGCTGTTCTTCACTGTTAACCAAATGCTCTTCCAGGGGAAAAAAAAATAAATATACAAAGAGCATGCTCCAAAAAAATTCTAAAGGAGCAACAGCTGCACTTACCCTATACATGTGCATTACTAAATGTAAGGGATGAACGAAATGGAATGTGCACTTGCAATACAGAGTGATCGTCACACTCAGGCTCACAGTACTTTTTTCTGTGGTGGGGAGGAGTAAAACAAAGGAATAACCAACACATGCAAACTGGCTGAAATTATTAGTAGGTAGGGTGGTATGGTTACATTCTATACGCGATTGCAAAATAGCTTTGAATAAGTCTTCCTGGGAACAATGATTTTTATACCTTAGCTTCCACAGTGGTTGGTATGATAGCTTACCTTTTAAGGCATTGTGCCTGCTGTGGCTCAGCCTAAAATGTATGCAAGCGTATCTTTTCTCCAAGGGTGACTTTTATACCATGGCTTAGAATCTTAAATAAAATGCTTTTATTCAGTTGTGAGTTTGCATGCACGTACATTTTCCATAGAATCTCTCACATGCCACAGCTGACATTGAAACTTTTACATTTAGTCAGTAAGAAGTAAAACTTAAAACATACGTGTTCACATCTGATAGTGATATAACAAGGTTCTATGTGGCTCATTGCCCAAAAGAAGCATTCTGGCATATAAGCAAGCTGATATTTAAAGCCACTTCCAAACAACATTAATGTTAAACTATTGAAAAACATCCCAAAATCACATTGTCCTTCATGCAGTGTCCTTTACGCAGACCAGTAACAAAACAAGTGCCAGTTAAGCTTTTAACAACACATATGCTCAGATTGTGCTAGTTTCTGTTAGATTCGGCTATTGATGCAGCAGGTCACAATGCAATTTAGAAGCAATTAAAAGGTAATGAATGTGCTGAACTGAAACCTCTGCCTGGGAGGCTTTTTGTGTGTGCAGGGGAAAGTAGATAGATTTGTGTCCTTCAGTAATTTCTGCGGGTGAAACGACAAAACAAAATGCTTCTGAAATGGGCCTCAGATGTCTGAAGGACAGTCTGTTTTTGTGAGCGTGAGCACCACTGAAGTACTGTGATACACAGGCTCAAGCTCCTACACATAAAATCAAAGCAACTTCTTAAACCAGTAACTATCCAAGTACTCTCTCTGCATAATAAGACTTTGGGGAAAAATAAAACTGACACTACCCCGTGGATACCACACAGTTTCCACATACCGCTGCATAAATGTGGGATTAATATCCTATTAAACAAGGTAGAAGTTATCTGTATTGTTAATGATGGTGTATGTCAAACACTGATAAAAACAGTTATATTCTATTAAGCCAGACATATTCAGAGTGGTTTATCCTCATTTGAAAGTTTTATTTGAAATTGCGTTTCATGGTTCTGTTTTCACCAGGTATTGGGCCCTGTATCTCCAAGCACTTTGTTGATATTCCACAATGGGTCAATCAGGTGCAAAAATAGTGTACTTATCTTTCTACTCCTTTTAATTTAGGTGCATACTTTTCTTATGTTTTTAACCTTTTGAGCACTCTTATTGGAACTAATGGATTAACTGACTTCAGGCAAATTCAGGCCTAAGATATTAAGGCTGTCAATATTTTGAGTATAAAAACTAAGCTCCTATGGAAATATTGAAAACAGCTTTCTTACTGTTTTATGCTAAGTTTTATCGATAACATTAATTCAGCTCTTCAGTCCTGATATTTTCTAAAGGATTCAGATAAAATTCTTATCCAAAATATATTTTTTTACCACACACACAAAATCCCTCATAAAAAAAAAAAAGCTTGAAAATAATTCACCAGTTAGCTTTTTTTTTTTATATGTTAATAAAGATGGCAGGATCATGCTTAAAGAAGAAAAAAAAAATGTGTACCAGACAACTGTCATACAGGGCTATGGATTCTGTTTAAATTGCTATTTCCAAGGCTTGGAAGAAAAAAAAAAAATAAATATCTTAAAATGCCTGGAGGTGGTTTCCCAGCTTGCATTTTGTGAGACGCTGAATTATTTCACATGACAGAGGATAACTGCACATAACCTCATTTAATGTGATATGGCACTTTTTTTAAAGCAATTTATTTCAGCTGCTCACAGAAACATGATGAAATCCTATTAAAGAAAGTATATCAGGGCTACCTGTTGTAGATGGCTTACAAATATGAGTATCCTGACTCTACAATAAAGGTTTGCTGACTGTTCTGTATGACCAAGTACAGAGCTGACAGCAACTACCAACTCTCTAGGATGGAAAATTTTCTGAGAACCCAGTCTGTCTCAAAGTAAATTACTATTTTGACAGGATATACTGTAATGTTTACAAAGGAAGAAAAAAAAAAAAAGGAGAAACCAGGAACGAAAGAAAAAGTGATGGCAATCAACTTCAGAGATGCATTTCCTGAATATGCTAAAGAGAAGCAATACCATACCTCAAACATGTAAATAACTGACTGTGGTGAGCCGACTTTAGCTGAACACCAGATGCCCACAAAGCTGCTCTATCACTCCCCTTGTCAGCAGGACAGGGGGAAAAAGATGGGAAAACACCCCTCCTCATCAGTCAATATAAAGGCAGCTTAATAAAGCAAAGGCCATGCACAGAAACAAAGGAAAAC
>JAHREE010000157.1:3904587-3938932 GCA_033628505.1 Tringa tobata | reverse complement strand
TTTTTTCCTGCTGCTTTTCAGTGCCATTAGATGGCTTATTGACCTTATTACCCCTTTTAAAACAGGGGCACTACACCTGGAAAACAATAAGCATCATGAGCAAATCTATTTGCCAGCACTATCAACTTAACTTTACACTTGGCTTTCCTTGAAAAATGCCCTGATATTTTGGGACAATAGTTAAGCTATTTACTAGAAGTTAGAGATTCATGCTAGCACATGCTGAGTGCACAAAGGTTTTTTGTATAGCTGGAGAGCAGCATACTTTAACTCAATCTGGCTTGAGATTTATACATGTAAGATCCACACATATTATATAGCGTAGGAAAATACATCTTTTTATTGTAGTGGCTAAGATCAGAAATTTTAGTTTTATACATAATTTCTTTATTTCCATAATTAAGCACACAATAAGCTTCGGTTTGTCTCAAACTCTAAACTTCAAAATACTATGAACTCCTTCAAACTCAGTTTACCACAAACTGTCAGCCTCATTCATTTTGCCGTGTTCAGGTGCTCCATTTCAAAGAAAGTATGTAATTGCTTTCCATAAACTGTGCACCTGCCTTAGAATTCATAATCTGGTTTTGTATAAGTGATAATAAAACATTTTTCAATACACTATATGGAAGAAGCCATATAAAGCAGTTTGTAATTGCAAAATACTGCAATCAGCTGAGCTGCAAGGAATATGAGAAAAGTCAATTAACTGAACCATGATAAGAAACGCCTCTTTCAAAAAAGTATTCTCTCTTCAAGAGATAAGCTCCTCCCTCAAATAAATGGAGAATGATAGTTATACAAAACAGAAATCAAGAATTATTAGAATCTATTTGTCACAGTGACAGAAAGAAAACACATGTTAGAAGTAACCTTAGTGATGCTAAAATCTTAATAAAGAGAAAGCCAAGCAGGCAGGCTACTCATCAAAACTTTATACCTCCTTTCACCAGAAACACCTCCAGTTTGACACGGTTCACAAAAGGGAACATCTGAGCAATCCCTAGTGAGAAAGACTCATAGAAGAATCAGTCTTTCATGACAAAATTAGGGAGTTCAGAAAACAAAATAAAGAGGTGTGGTGTTTCAGTGAGCTCTCTAAGACAGAGGATTGCATTACGCAAAGTGAACTCTTTTGAATGAGGTAGAAATATGCCTGTTATTAGAATTTGCAGTGTCTTCGTAATTTTATTTTCATTATTTTTATAAGACAAGATACCAAGCCCATTTTAGATTCAGTAGCTCACTTTCAATTCTTCACGTCCAACTCAAAGCCTTAAATTAGTCAGTTTACTCTCTTTTTAGAGGTAATTCAGGATTTTTATTTTGCCTCTTTCCACTATTACTTTGCAAGCTCCCTAATCAATATATGCAGCCAAATTACTCTCCCTTAGCAATTTCCAATTTTTTTCAGGTAACACTTATTGCTAGTACATGATGGATACATTTGAGAAGCTTCTTTTGTTCTCTCCTAATTTCTCCTTTAGGGCAGGCAGCCATATCCTCCAATTTGCCTCCCTCTAGAGCTTTCCATATTTGCTTTTATAGAGCAACACCGGACATTATAACTTTTCCTACTTCAAACCAACTAATACCCATTTTTGTACATATGGGGTAGTTGGCAAGCAGATGTAACTCTCATTTCAATAGTGCCTTGTCTTCTAGGAAAAAATGATTGCTACACTGAGTTAATCAGCTTGGAACACAATACTTTGAAAGATAAGGTGGCATAGTTTTCACAAAACTGAGGCTGTCAAGGGCAAAGAAAAAAAAAAGATATTAACCTGACTGATAGGTAGGGTAAGTCAGCATCACACAACACAAGACTAACCATTTCACAGAATTTCTGCCTTATCTGATGTAGTGCTTGAAATACTTGGCATGAAGGAGCCAGGGTATTGGAGGGATGACTTGCAACTGATGCGTATACAATCGTAAATAAAAACATCTCCATGGCTCTGAGAGTGTTCTTATTTGTCTGAAAAATAAAGACATACTAGATACCCGTGTTCAGCAGATACTTCTCCTTTTGTTTCTCCCTTCTGTCTATAACATGGGGATAATACCATCCATTCATTTCACAGAGGATGAATAAAGGCAAGATTTCTGAAGCTTTCATGTGACTTGCTCAGTAGAGCTGGCTGTGGCCACACTGTGTACAATTACAGCGAGGTAAAATATTGAAGACTGCTTACTCTGTGAGCACTTCCCAGTAGCATACTGAATAAGGCAGAGACATCCCAGATTAATCGCAACACTGTGGTTAGAGACCACATCGTAGTGCTACACCAGATGAGTCTGCAACTTCTTTTTTTTTTGGATATGCAAGTCTTAATTCTTGTATTTCCTAACTTTTGGGTACTTGACTTTGCTACCTTAAGTGTTCCTGTAACTATTTTGTTTACAAAGTCTATAAAATGTTACATTACAATGGTATGCCATCCTCTTAATTGTATTGTAAATAAAGCTGACCATGTTCCCACCTCAAAAAACACCTACACCCAGCACCTCTGTTATTAAAAGGAAGAACATTTACAAAAATGACACTGCATTAGTTATCTGCCCTAGGCTTTTCATTATATTTCACTTAAATAGAGTACTTATCACTGCACCAACTCCTGTACTGCACAATATGCATATCATTAAATTACTGAACTCTACCATTCAATAGGAAAGAACAAGTGCATCTAAGCACATAATTTTATGGCCTTTTCTCTTGCTCATTGCTATTATCAGGACAATATTATACATCAGTCTTACTGGGACAGTTTGGAAACATTGAAGTATACTATACCTCTACAGTCTACATGTACAGTCTCCATCTAGTGGTTGATCCCAATTCATAACTTTTCTCCTAAAGGGCTCATTTGAATTTGATACAGGTGTGTACTTTGATACTGCAAGCCTTCACCATTTCTTCCTCCTGAATCACTGTTGTCCAGGGAACAGAGGTGAGAGCATGGGAAATAGAGGTCCTTTGCCATAGCACTGCTCACAGTGGTACCAGCCTCCTCCTCAAGCAGAGGCTGCCTGTAGATCCACATCTGGGCTCCTCAACACCTTTCATAACTCATGTTTCAGGTTTGCCATAGAAGGCCTTGCTAGAAGGTAGTTGAAAGTTGGGGAGAAGGCATCAGTGGACCTTGTGCTAGCTAAAGACACATTACTGTGGGTCTCCCAACATTGAATATATGAAGGCATGGCAAGAAAGTAGTATGTGTATGTTACCTGAGCAAGGGCAATCTTGGGCAGGGGANATGGCAAGAAAGTAGTATGTGTATGTTACCTGAGCAAGGGCAATCTTGGGCAGGGGAGTCGCTCTATGGAGACTGTCGCAAATGCCTTCTGGTCTGAAGCACACACCAGCATGTACAACAATGCTTGTAAGTATGCAATTCTCTTGTTTTTACTTAATTTACATATGTTATATAACTTTATATATATAGTATTTAAATAGAATATATATATTTATCATGCACCTAAACATACCTGGGATAAAAAGCTATAAGATAAGATTAAAAAAAACTATTCTCAAATGGCTCTTTATTTTTTTTATGTTAAACTTGAAACATTTTCTAAGACTACTCTGAAACCGAACTAATTTGAGCTTTTGCAAGCCCTTAGCCTGTCATGCTCATAGCTCAGAAGTTACTGGATTAGTTCCTTCCATTTAGCCTGCTTGTTCATGTGTTTTCTTATTTAGCCCATTTCTAGATCTCTCTGTGATTTCATAATTACAGGAACAATAAACACACCATTATTATTGACCATCAAATTATATTTCTATTTCTTTCCTTGTTTCTAGCTGCATTCCCATAAGCTGCCAATATTCTCCCGAGAATTGCTAAATGGTTGCCTCTTGGGAATTCAATACCATGTATGGTCAACTCCACAGTTTGCATTTATTCTTTCTCTTGCTCAGAACCTAGCACACAATTCCTAATTATAGGAGAATGTTTTGAAAGATTTCTTCATTTGTTCTTGCAAGTTATTTTAATGGCACTTCTGCTCAACCAGTAAAAGCTGCGTATCAGAATCTATAAAATCCTAATACTTCACTTTTTTGATCACAGTTGCAGATAAACAACCTAAATTTAAAGTAATAATTACGATCTTGAAAACATCACACTACAATACTTTAAAAAGAACCAGAATTAGTTAAAAATTAACTTTTGCAGCTACTGCAGAGTCAGATTCATCACAGCCACCTGCTGTGAGTGTAGTAGCCACTAAGAAATGCTAATGGCAGGACCATGTGTTAAACCCTGTCACTCTCCTGGGCCAGAGTTAGTAGCTTTGATTTCTGTCCTTGAATTTTAAGCATCAGTTGCTGCTATTAGAAGAAAAATATCTGAATGGGAAAGGGGGTTGGGAAGAGGTAGAGCTCAGCTCGCTATTTTCCTAGGAAGCTTGTACAAATGGAATTAAGAGCATCATTTAAACTGAAAATGCTGAAGTAAGATGGCCTAATGGCTCAGGCCTGTTTCCCTCTTCACTACACTCTCTTACATGCACCCTCTGCAACAACACTACTTTTCTCCATTATGAAGATTCACAGATGTGAATCATCCGTGCAGAAAATACTTTCCTCCAAACACACTTTTTTACAGGCTTAATTGTCTTCCAGTTTAACATCTTAAATGGAGCTTATTGTGCTCTACAGCTTCTACAGAAGCAAAATAGCCAGAGGACAGGAGTAGAATTGCTTTTTTCAGTGACTGGTAGCTCTCAGGATGCCTTTGCCATGCTGAGAGCTCAGCTGGAGGAGAACAAGGGTGTGTAGACAGTCAGGTCCTTTTCTCTGTGTAGTTACCACCCTTGAGGACATTGGGACTTGACATACTCATTACTGCTGAAGCATCCCATGGCTCTGGTATCACCTTGTCTTCATGACCACAGTCACATCACCTTATTATACATAAACTGCTTCTGCTGTTTCTAAAACCAATTAGAGCCTGTAGACTCACATTGCACTTACTGGAAACCTTCTGGAGAACTTCATAATTAAGTTACTTCTCAGTCAAACATCTCTCTTTTACCAGAATACCCATTTGTTCTGAATTCAAATAGCTCTTTTTCTTCCCAGCAGAGCAAAACAAAAACTGAAAAAGTAATCGCTTTCTACAAGTGCATCAGAGGTCTAACAGTTACACATTTTTTGTCTCTTTTCCATGACAAACCCCCCATTCATGCTACTAGACCTTTCTTTATCTGTTCCCATGTGAACTCATCTTCTGAAACAATTTTGGGTAACCAGAATTGCAGTCAGCTTTTCCGAGGAGTGTCACTACAGTACTTTGCACAATAGCATTAATATATCCTTTTCTCAGCTGGGAAAAAAACATCTTTTGATGTGTCCTGAAGGATCACATTTATCTCTCTTATGGCTCTGTCTCATTAGCGCCTGATAGTCATTCCGTGAAAGAGTACACAAAGTCCTCCCCTCCCTCAGCCACTTCCAGCTGATGAGATTCACACTTTGAGCAGAAATCCCTATTGTTACTTTCAAAGGGCATGAATTTGCATTTTATACAACTGAATTACAATTTCATTACCATTATTACAGTCCTCAAGTTCATCTGCTTCTTCCTTTATGGTACTTTCACCTACCTTTGCACTGGGGCATATTCACATAAGCAATACTCGTCACCCCTACTGCTCAGGGAAAGGCCCTGAATAACTAAATCTTTCAGTCTGCTGCTAGTCCGATAAATCTTTAATTCATTTATAAAAACGGAAGAATTGCAACTGTAGAGGCACAATCAGAACTTCAGGAATTAGAAAGCCATTTTTTGTATGCAAACACAATTCAAATACTAAGGTCAGGTACAAAAATTATGAAGTGATCTTGAAACTTCCTTTTATATTTAAGCACCTTTTATCTAGCCTTTGGGAACAGAGCTTTACATTTATGGCCTCTTTACTCAGATACAATCTTGTGTTATTACTTTAGGATCAGATCCTTATCTACTTACACTTCTGGAGTACTATTTTATTCAAGTGGTAATGCCATTATTCCAGAAAGTAAATAGCAAAAAGAGAGAAGCATCCTAATTATATTTATTGTATCTATCAATTTAATAGGAAATGGCTGTTCTGACAGACCAACGTGATGGAGCAAAGCCGGACCAAATTACATTTGCTATTTGAAAACAGTACAAATCAGAAAGAACCAAAGTTTGCAAACTCAGCTCTGCATTAACTAACACACCTTGTAGGAGCCCTGTAATAATGCTTGTTTCCTAGAAGAACTGAAAACAGAGCTACATCTGGCTTTTTGTTAAAATTAAGCAGTCAGTTATTGTGAAAGTTCACATAGATGTAGTTTTTGTACCTTCTGGACTTTATAAGGTAGCTTTTTATAGGTGTTGTGCTCTGTTGTTTAAACCACCACCAGAAAAAACATTTTTAGCTTGAAACTTTAAGTTTGTATTTTGCTATAAAAAATTTCTATGCCAACTTTTTAGTTTTCTAGGGAGACAGACCTTCAAAATAATCTGCACAACATGAAACTTTTCTTGAACAAGAAATCTAGGTTTTGAAATATCTTTCACTGTTAATTATACCCTATTGTATATTTTTAAAACTGCATGCATAAAGTTAATTGTAATCAGCCTGTCCCCACGATTCAGTTTCTGAAAGCGTCAGAAATAATAGACCCACCATTTCCTGCAAAGGTGACCTGTTGATTGGGAAAAGCTGCACTGAAGTTCCTCAGAGCGGAAACAAGGTGAGTTCAGACAATGGGATACACACATTTTCTTAACTACTGTATAACTTGACTGAATTTTTATAGAAACATAGGACTGGAAAAGACCTGGTGTATTACAACCTAGTCCTTTGCAGTTGTGGATAATCCTGAAACACATGCTCCCTTCAGAAGGCTCTGCAGAACACATGGGCACATGGGACACCTCACACTCTGGTAATAGTTTATCACAGACATCCCTTGGGTGACTGCATCATGAGCAGCTCCTCAATGTATTTTTCTGATGTGGAGGGCTGTTTCTTGCCCTGTGAAGTCCTTCTGTAGCAGGGAGGGCCAGAAGGGGCCCCCTACCCTAGGGGAGCAGTCTCAAGGGATGCTCATGGATCGCATACCTAAACCACAGCAACATAGCACTGGGAAAGGGTCCCCATATCTCAGGCACTAGCAAAGAAAGAGATGAAACAAAGGCTTCACTAATGATACTATTTCCTCAATAAAAGTGCTTGATTTAATGGGGCAGAAATGTTTGTGTGATCCAATGTTTACGCTTAAATAAGAACTGCTTCAGAAACTTAATTTAACAATTAAAGACGTCCAGGTGAAAATATGAACAAAACAAAAGGAATGTGTCTTTATTGCTTCATTGTGGGGATAGCATAGGAATTCAAGTGGAAAAGAAAGGCAAGAGCTGTGGTTGGAAAACTGGAACAAAGAGTGATTAAACTGACATAATGGAGGTAGACATCAAAGATCTTCAAGCACAGGACCAATTTTTTACGTGACAGAGCCACTAGGGGCAAGGTAGAAGACTCCCATCTATTTTACAGAGTTAAACTAACATGGAACATAATCAACCAGAAAACTTCTGCATTTATTAATATCACTAAGTTGATAAGTGGTTTCAGGGGCTGTGATCTGTTCCTGTCATGCTGCTAGCAACCTCCTGGACACCTGCTTAAGACAGTGTCACTAGCTGAATCATCCAGTTGCAGTCTGCAACTCTCTCAATTTCTGTGTTCCTCCTTCAAGTAGAGAATCAGCCAGTTCTGCAAAACCTACCAGTTCTCAGCTGCATCTTTGCCAGGGTGCAAAGAACATGTTAAAATTTGTCCTCCCTTACACAATTTCAAGAGCAACTGAGGGAGAGTCAAGAAGTGACAAGCACTCAAAACCACTGTGCAGTACAGGCCATTTTCATACTGCAGGTTGTCCTGTGGGTGTACAACTGGCCCACTTAAAAATCTGCTTTTAAAAAAATAAGCATGTGAATTATGCTGTCCTATATTAACAATGTAACAAGTAGAAGTAATACCCACTTCAAATTCTTTAATATATTAAAAAATCCAGCTACTTCCTCTGCAGAAAGGAGAGTTTAGGCCTGTAGGTCTATTTAACACCTGGTTAAACACTACTTAACCTAACCTCACCGGCCAACTACTTTTCATATAAGCTGAATTTTGGCTAATAATGTCCAAATTAAACAGCAGTCATTGTCATTCACTATCATTAGGCTAAATTGGTTTCCTGGAAGATGTCCCAATAAAGCAGCCATCCTGGTTAAATGCTTACCAGTTAAGTAAGATATGCAACACAAAAGGGTTTGTGAAAGAAGAAATCCAACTGCGTTTACCCAATTCTGTGAAGGAAATTTGCCAAGAACTTTAAAATCAAGTGAACCTCAGCACAGAAACTTTGACTATTAGTCTTGAAATATATATGTGTGTGTGTGTGTGTGTGTCTGTTTGTACTCTACTAGGCAGTAAGTAGCATCTGTGTAAATACGGTTTCTTTCTAAAACCAGTATAATATATGACAAAAACTTACATAATGTGTCCTGTGAGAGAAGAAATAACAACATGCTGTAGGAAAAAAATTAGAAGTAGGTCTGAAGCGCTCTGTGGGAGCCCACTCAGAAGGCTAATTCAGGACAATCTGTGTTTAATATTAACAACAGAGAAAAATACTTTCAAGAGCTCCTCATGAAAATCTGAGCCTTCATTTCCAAACCTGCTGTTTAAAAGAAAGTGTCTACTCAGAGCAGCAGTAAGTTGGGCACCCGGGGCAAGACACAGCCCATTTGACTTTAGCCATTTAAAAGTAAGAAATCTAACATAATCTAGTTGTTGAGAATTTGTCTATTGTCAGATAAAAGCACTTCTGGTCTCAAAATTACTCTCTAATAGGACGGATAAATAAATTTCTTCACATACTGATTTATCTCTAATCCCCATAGTGTGTGCCCATCCAAGTTAAATAAAGCATTTTCATTTTCTACTATTAAACACCACAGAAGCTGCCCTGAAGGTCTGGCAGAACCGAGTGTGCATCTTTTGGTCTGTAGTCTGTTTTTAGGATAGAGAAGAAACAAGCATCATCAAGACTGGCAAACCCAAACATTCAGCTGTATTGAGCACCCAGTAAGTAACATAGGCTAAAATGGAAGATATATATATATATGAATCTCACAATGCTTTGGACAGAAGGACGGGCTTGAAAGTAAAGCAGTCTCTATTTGAAGATGTCAAATAGAAACAATGCTGTAGACACACTTCCATGAAAATGTCCTAAAAAATACCTTTAATATCACAAGAATAGATAACCATATTAGAATGCTGCCTCAGTCACCCCATTTCCAAGTTAACGTACCCTGCTTCTTGAAAGATAACCTAGAAGAACATGAGACTTCATACAATACATCATGTGTGGCCTGCAATAACAGACTTAGGAAGCAAATCAGCCCTCTCAGCATTTCTTTTGTGGTCACGTTGCCTTAAATACCCCAAGAGATTTCACAACTAAGTTATATTTATAAAAGTTTCGTCAACAACCAGGAATAACAAGGAGGGATTTGTTTTATTTTAAAATTAAAATTTTAAGGTTGTTTAGTCTTCCTAGAGCTGGGGGCCTGTATGGTCTAAGCCTTAAACTGACCCCAGGACAGCTTCTGTACTTAGGGATGCAAAACCCTGTTCTAATGAAACCTCAAAGCTTTTTATCTTTAGTGACAAGAGTCAACAGTGATTAACGCTATTTGTAAATGCCAACTATGTGGAAATTAGGAAACAAGCAAACAACATTTTTTAAAAGTGGCATTTTGAAAGGGAGAATTAGGTGCAGCTGTGAGCTTTGTTTGAAAACTTCTACAAAACAGGAAAAGAAGAATTTGTAAAGGCTGCTGCTGCTCTTAGTGCATGGTTGGTTTTCTCTTAAGATCATGCAAGATCTGTGACAGTAATACACAGCAGGGACACAAGAAGAGCTGAAGGGTTTGAGTCTAAAAAGTCTAATGCTGCCGTAAATGCTCTCACACTGCTGCTTTATCCTATGTTTCTTTCTATTTCCTTGCAGATACTAAGACCAAATAGAAAATATGTTCAAGCATATAGTCTCAGCTGAACATCTTCAAATTGAACTGCCAAATTGAAAGCAAAAACTTTAATAAAAATAATTAGCATCTTCTTTTGTGCAATAATGCAACCATCAGCTGCAGGTACATCAAAATCATGAATCGCTATCCACAGTCCCAATAGTCTTCTAATCAATTTAAAGTTCATGCAAATTATTTTTTCTAAAAGGTCACTTCAATTTCTATCTTATGCCAGTTGATAAGATTCCACTTTTGAGTGTATTCAGTTCCTACTTTCAAGATCTACTCTGCTGTCAGGAATCTTAGGTACTTTCTTAAACAGAAGCATTCTTCAAATTGTTTTTAAAACTGAAGGAAATTTCCCTTATTCTGATGCCTTGTATCTTAATGTATCTTTTGAAAAAGGGGGATTGATTACTGATCGTTTTTCCTCCCACGTGCATAGCTAATTAATATGAATCAAGATCATAATTTTCATCATTCTCATTGTCATCTGACCCCCAGAAGTGTATTGGTACCTATCTTCCTTGCTTCATTTCTTCTCCTTGTGCTCCCTGCACTCTGGTGTATTGTCTTCACTGTGCATGTCTCACTGCCCTCTGGTCAATGAAATTTGTTATAGACCTTGTCCTCACTCTGCTCCACACCTGTAGATGACCTTATCTGTTTATGTTGCGGTACAAGTAACATGCCATATCCTGTCTGAACTTGGAATAACTAACACACGATAGCTACCCTGAGGTTAAAAAACCCCACACATTTCCTAGCAGTGAACTAGTTGTGTAACCAAGATATTATCACTTGACATGAGGAAAATTTGATTAAAATATTTTATCCAACAATATCAAGTAAAAACTGAATGGTAGCTAAAACACCAGCACCAAAAATCAATTAAAGTGCCCAAATGCATATAATGAAAGGTACTAAACTCTTTTCACCTCCTAATAACACATAAAATAGAAAAAGAGCAAAACCTACCTAGAATTTCCACCTTTAAGTTATTTTAAAGGAACCTAGCCCTTTGTTATTGGACATTCCTGATTGCACTGAAGTTTCTGTGCATTATTCTGGAGACAACTGCATTCAACACCTAATTTATATTTATACAAGGAAAAATGTTAATACTCCCACAATTCTTAAGGCTTAACAACTCAAGATCCCAGCCAGTTTAGTTAATCATTTTCTGAAACACACCTACAAGAAAGGCATAGGCTACACAGTTGTGAACATTTTGAAAAATACAGCCATTAACGAGAGAAACTCAACCCTTTGATATCAATCCAATACTTAGTTCATTTACTAAATATTCTTCTCCAAAAAGCTTGGAAAACTAAGTTACACTACCATTAGAATTGCTACTGGTAAACAACCAATTTTAAGCCCGAGTGATAGAAGCCAATACCGTTTCTTGCCCAAATTTATAAATTTGAGTTCTGGTGCTGTTGCCCATATGCATGGCAATGGATAAGCCTGGGATCTGCAGCTGCAATGCATAATTGAAATGGAGCTCAGCACAAGTGCAACAAGAAACAAAGTGCAAGATGAGGCCTAGCTTTTTAAATAAATGATTAAATCATGTTTTTAGTTTGCTCTCTCCACTTCCCTGAAAGCTCCTGTTGCACTTAACCATGACTGTAAAAACATTTCATTTGTATTGCACATTTGGGGAAGGGAGGAAAGTTCAAGAGGAAAAAAAATGCCAAGATGTTGTAGGATGCTCTTAGCTTAGATTTTTTTAAAAGAAAACAGAATTTTCATGCTGCTGCAGCACCGCAGCACCTTACAGCAACTTTCCCTTGCCTAATCTTTCTATCTGTTTACAACATCTTTATTATTATTTATGCCAGTGAGTTTGGTTAATTACTTGTTTCACAAATATGTCTCTACTGAACAGTAATAGTATTGATCTGCAGAGCTTTATTTCAATAGCACTATACATTAGAAGTGTATTAATGAGCACTGCTGTCTCCCTATTTGTTACATTCTGTTGGTATCTGTCTAATAATTCGTGCATCTTGAACATTCTATCAATACCAGAGGAGCACTGCAAGCTGCTCATGCAAATTTATGTATGGACTTCTGTCCTATGTTTCATCAGCAATAACTGCATAATAGATAAATGCCTGAATTTTTAAGCTCATTGGAATATTTTTAATGTGAAGTGACCTTTGATATTGATTTTAGTTCCTTCTGGTGCTTGCTTTTAAAATAACTGAAAGGATCAGTGAGTTTTTGTAGCTTTTATGTCAAGTTGGGTATTGCTGGTTGAATGGATCTTCTTTTCATACCAACAATACAATTAAAACAAATTATGGTTATACACAGAAAATAATTAAGAGACTGATTTGCATATTAATTTTTCTAAATTTGAAGAAGGATGTGTTTTATATGGATGTTACTATACTATTAAAATATTTATTAACAACAAATAGAAGTTGTGCAGGAAAGAGTACAAGTTAAGACAAATTAACTTGCAAGTACCAAAACCACTACAGACATTCAGGGTAATACTAAGTGTCATGTATAGAAGATAGTCATAAGGTCTATTTATTGTCTGGCTTAAGTGATTGCATGCCTCAGTTGTGTCACTGGGAATGAGCACTGGGTTTTATCAATACTGTCTGATGTCCACCACCCATTTAGCTTTCATTTGTCGTGGTTTCAGCTGGTCTGGCCACTTTAATTATCAAATATTGTGCTTACACATGACAAAAATGAGCACTTTAAACCTGTTTGCTGTTTCACATTTACACACATCTTTAGCAAAAAGAATAAGGGCCAGATTCCCATTTTAGCACTGATACCCATTTGGTAATCTCATTTCATTCTTTCAGAACCTTTTCCTTTCCTCCTCAGAGGACAGATTTAACATATTCTTAATCTACACTCCATGTGAAGTTAATGCAGGCAGAATACGCAACACTTCTGTGACATTTTACTACCCTTTTTTTCCTTAGGCAAAGTTCATGTCTATGCAAAGGGTCAACATAAGGCTTGTTCAGCTGCTCCTAGTATGAAACTTAAGTAATTCAGTCTCTGCACAAGAAAAATTTAGTCCCAAGTATATAAAATATAGACAAAATTTAATTTAAATTGCACTGCCTCTATCAGGAGCAAACACAGCATTACTTTATCTACAGCTTTATAAAATACAAGACATCAGCTAAGGTGGACTACCTATTTAGATGTACACTTTTAATCCACAGAAAAATAGGGTAATAAAAAAAAATATCTTTCATCAGATCACAGCATAATAATTTACCCAAGATTTTGCAATATGCTTTTAAAAAACTAGCAAACATGGTGGCTCTGCTGAATCATTTAAGCATATTTCTCATTCTGTGTGCATTTCACCAGTGACACAGGTAAGTACAAAAATCTTAGAATAGCCAGATTGTATTTGCCTTTATTCAGAACACAGAGCAAAAAATGTTAGTGTAAACAGTAAAGGAGTTTGGTAGAAAAGATGTGATTTTACAGCTTCATAATTACCTAAATAAAAATGAAAGCTATCAGAAAAGGATTCTTTAAAGGAAAAAAAAAAAATCTATGCAGTCTTAACTTTTGCAGCAGCCACCAGAGTTTACAGTAGACATTTTAGGAGCTTTAAATTTAGCTAGCAATTTACAAATTATAATTAGTGTTCCATGTTAACTGTTGGTAAGTAAAGAAGAAAAATTTAGGAAAAATAACTGAAGTTACCATTTGTTGAACAATCTGAACACTCTCCCCCGCCCCACAACTCCCCATTAGTTCTTAGCAGCTTGGAATGACATGGAACATTGCTGAGCCCTAAATACCTTTTGTGAATGCTGGCAACATCTTTCCACGTGCTCATTAAGGCCCAAATTCATCCCAGATATACCTGCAGAGTTGCACCAGAGGTGAATGTGACCTCTGTCCAATCACAGGAACCAAAAATATATGTTACATCAAGAATATCATCACTGTTCACTTGCACTCAATGAACTTTTTACTGTAAAAAGTCTCTGCAAGTAAAGTAGATGTTAACATAATAAAAACATTGTCTTGTGCTCGGCAAGAGCACAGTAGCAATGTATGCTATTAGACCTTAATGCTACATAATGTTCAGGAATTCCAGGGGGAAACATGAGGTTTACATCAGTGCAAGAGATCCTGCTAAAGAGAAGGTTTAACCAGCTAAAAGAAAGTAACAGAAGATCATATTTCACAGTAATAGGATGTGATTTTGATTTCCCATTGAGAGACTCTAATGCAAAACTGAGCTCATAATGCATTAAGTAACATCTTACCTTATAGCATTCACAATACAAAAACGTATTAGGCACATCTAAAGAATACACTGTGTTATGCTTAAAATAAGAATGTGTACTGTTGGCTATATTATTTATGGACATTTATGCTGTCATTTGTCCCCTCAAACCCATATCTACAATATTAGATATGTTCCAGTTATATAGATAATAAATAGAACAGCGTAAATCACTATGTTTTTTAATTCAAAATGGTTTCATATATGAAACCGTTTTTTTCTAGTTCCAAATAAAGAGAGAAATTAGTTTTACCAGACTGCTATCTAAAAAACTTCTAACTGTGTGTTACTTAATACACATCTTCGGCCAGCAGAAGTTAATTTATCATTATTTTCATTTCATTTCTATGACAGCAGTAATCAAGGATCTTAATTAGGATCCTTCTTTTGAAGAATTAACAGATACATCCCTCAAACACTTCCATCCAGAAGGAGATGCCATGCAGAATACACAAATGCAATGGAGGGTGTGAAGCAACAACAGGATAGCAGATGGAGGTGTGACTGGAGCAATCAATAATCTTAGGGCCCTTCTACACACATTCGATCACACATGTTTCTATTAAGACTTTTATATAAGACTCTAAGATTACAGCTGATGGAGAACACTGTGACTAATACCTGGGCTTCCATGTATAAACACTGATGTTATGTCTGTATGTACAGGAATGCTCAACATTTTTGTGCTTTCTCTTTAAAAAGAGAAAAGTAGTGCATTGATCTCTCCCACTAAAAATAACGGGGTTTGTGCTGTTGAGTTTTCTATACTGCTTTTTTCTTATATCTTTCTTATATCGGCTCCAGAAATATTGATACCTGCCAGAACATTCATGTTCTGTTCCCAGAATACTGCTCATTCCAATGTAGAGATAATCCTGTGTTTATAGTTGATAAATACAAGTAAAAATACTGCTGGAAGAGTTCCCATTTCAGATATGAACTTTTGTCTCAATTTAAAAATCAGTCATACATCATCTATCTTACTCTGAAACCTATCACACCCTAAGTATCAGCTTTTCTCTGTGAGCATAAATCTGTTTAAAAAGCATCATCACATACCCACCTTGGGTTAAATAAGTATTAACAGGTGATCTTGTGTCAACATGGAATCACACCCTGTCTTTCCACTGTTCACCATTTTAACAGCATAGAGGATTCCAAAATGAAAATACATCAGCAACGTAATATTATAATGACTTCAAAATGCTTTCCCTTGAATGATTTTTTTGAAGCCTAGATTTGACTTGATTTGGAGAAACAAGAGGCTGTTAGACTTAGTGTCTCCCCGTTCCTCTAGATAGAATCTGAGCAGGAAAAAATTGCAGATGAACCTATAATGACCCTATGACCTACCTTTCTGGGTTTCTGACCTCTCAAAATATAAGATTTTGAGTACTGTCATAAAGCTGATATAAGCATCTTGTGAGTAAAAGACTGGTGCATTGAGGTTCTCTGTCCCCTCCTCTTTGCTGATACATAGAACAACTTGCAAGCCTTTAAACCAGGAACACAGTATCTTCTTCCTTCAGCAGAAGTGGCTTAAGCTTCTAGAACCCGGAGTTCTAGGTGTGATCCCTCTACCAGACAACATACCTGGAGTTATTGCATTGACTCCCAATTTTGAAAGTGATTCTGCACTAAATACCACATTCAATACATCCTGCTCTCAGCAAAAGCAGAGAGAGAACAAGGGATAGAGAGTTATAGTATTGGTGGAAATCTCCACAGAGGCTAAAATTGCAGCAGGGATGTTTGTCTAACTGCACAGGTGCTAGAGACCTGAAAAGCTAACAGGGAAGATCATAAAGTAAGGATATGGCAGAAAACAAACAGTTTGGTTTGTGTCCTGTAAGGCTTTAATGTAACTCCAAATATCTGCAACACTAAACACATCTGTTGTGAAATGTATCACATAGCGTCTCAAAGTAAAAATGACAGAGAACCCTGTGTTTTATTCATGCTTGATTTTCTCCTTACCCCAAAATAAAACCCAACAGTGAACTTGGTAACTGCATAGAATATTACAACTGATTTTCTTACAACAAGTATTTTTGATATTTTTAATAGAATAAAAAGTGAAAATAAGCAAAAAAAAAAAAGCAATTCATTTTCTAACTTAATGTAAGAGCTTGATAGGGCCTTGACTCAAAGGTATAGGGAGGAGGAAATTGGAAAAATAAGATTTTGACATTTATATAAGCATGGGAGGTTTACCAAAATGAAAACAGCATTGGAAGTACCACCTGAAGACTCATGTAACATCTACACAGACCAACTACTTTGTCTTTTTCACACTTTGCAGCTTAAATATGTCTTTACAATAAGAACTGATGGTAACAAATAGGTACCTTGCTTCTCTAGGCAGTAAGGCTAAAGCAGCAACCTACTCATGGTCAATCCATTTATAGTCAGTAACACTAAGATTTCCCATTTTGCATCTTAGCTGCCAAGAAAGAAGCTAATTCTCTAGTTTGATATTTTTTTCCAGAAACTGAAGTTCTTGAAGAAAAACAATCAGTTATATTAAATTTGAGCTAATGCTACAAGAAATACCAGAAATTTTTAGTCCCATAATTAAAAAAGAGTAAAATAAACTTGCACTTGAATATTTTAGTGTATATTAACCTTCTTTTCTTTCTTCCTTTAGCACAGTTCTCCAAAATGAAAGCAGTAAGATGATGTATCTGGACAATAATTCAATAGAAGAGCAGTGTTTATTACAGCTTCTATAAAATCAAAGGACTTTGTCATCTTTTCAGTAACATCAGTAATTACACCAACGGAAAAACATATTAACTGTGGAGGTTAATTGGAAGTGTACCTTCAAATACCCCATACACAATTTGTGCAATTTGTTTTTCTGTCATAGTCTGTGCAGCCTTTTCCTTGAATGTCTCCTTGAACAGAAGAATTTTTGTCCTAATATAAGACAAAGAAAAAATAAAAACATGCCCAACCCTTGGGCCCCAGAAATTTATTTAGTAGCCTTGCAGTAACCCAGTTCCTAGCAATACTTATGGCAACCAGTTTTAGCTCTAGAATATTCTGAAAAGGCTTCAAGCTTCAGAGAAGAATCATTCTGTCCTACTGTTGAAGATGAGAACTAGCGGCAAGAGATGAAAAATCAAACTATTTACATTTTACATCCCTTAATGTTATTTAAGGTGTCTGAGCACTACTTTAAACCGAGGAGTCAAGAGAATCAAAAAGCCAAGGAAGGCTTTACGAAGAGAACGGAAGGCCTCCACAATTTCTTTTCCACTGTTTTGCTAAAATGTTACTGAAAACGTCTAAGTGGTAAACTCTGCACGGGCTTTCCTATAAAACTGACACACAGTGTTCTTACAGCAGACGTTATTAGAATACAGTGTTTGTGTATTGGACAGTCTTGTATGATACTTTCTGGTTTTCATTACTCCTATATCAAGAAATCAAGATGAGTAGTATTGGGTTTATTTTTCTGATGCAACAAGGTGAACTACCTGAAGAGCTGAGTTGTACCTGAAGAGTTGAATCAAAATGAATTATACACTTAATGCTTCTACATTTGAAGTATTAAATTGTTGTTTAACAAATTAATTTTTGTCTAAATGTTACCATGGTCCTCCTTTGCTTGCGTATTAGTGTGCCTCACATGCACAGTAAAGCAAATGAGTTTAGCAGCCAGTTAATCATTCTTGCATAGAATCTATAAACACTTATCTACCAAACAGTACAAAATAGGAGGGATAATCATTTCTCATAAGAGCCCACAAAACAGAAAAGTCCAAGTGGATGTAATTCAACACAAGGATGACATTGCCTGTTCATGACAACTCAGGTGTTACTCTCACAATGATTACCTTGCCGTTGATTTCTACTACTTAATGTACCTGACATTGGAAACTGGAAAAGGCTGCCTATCAGTACTGCCTTAATTGAGTTTTGAACTGTTAGCCTCAAGATAAAAGCAGTGACTCAGAGGAAAGGTGATCTTTTGTCCGAGTGAGCATTTAGATCTCAGAAGCAAGGACTTCAGGCTTGGGAATTTTTTTCACTCATTGTCTGTGAATACCTGGAACAAGCAACTAAATCCCACATTCTACCGACTTGTGCCTCTATGCTTGATGTTAACGAAAATCTCCTTCCCTCACAGAGGTACTGGGAAGAAAATAATTTACAAGAAGACCAGCAGGTATCCTCAGTTGGCAGAGGGAGGGCATTGCAGAGACAATGGGGGGCCACGAGACAGGCCAGGAACAAACAGGAGGGCAGATGCTCAGGAGAGACAAGCTTGGGACAACAAGGAGTCTCCCTGCTGCCACAGTTGCTGACCCAAACCCTCCTGGCCTGTTTTCAGGGGCAGTCACTAGCCTGAGTTGCCAGGGCTATTGCAGAGGCAGAGAAAGCAGAGCTACTCTTCTACTGGACAGCAGATTTCCAATTTAAAATACAGATCACATATTTTAGAGTAGAGCTTTGAGTTGACACCCTGTTAACATTCTCAGCCTGCTGTTAGTTCAAAGGGGTAACACCTCAGATCAAACTTATGTAAGATACAGTGATTAAATTCTAGAGCTTAAATCACTTAAAACAGTTTACCTGTAAAAGAGATCAATACTGTCCGTATTTTATTTTTTTTTTCTTCACATTACTTGGGAAAAAAATAGTTTATATCTTATCAGAACACCTTGTCAAGTTTTACAACTTGTGGGTTGTTTTTTTTATAACACCTTGAATTACTACCACAGGTCACAAGGTAAAGTCTCCTTGCTATAACTTGTGTCTCAGTGAGATAAATCAGTACCTATGCTGATGTGAAAATCAGGAAATATGCTACCAAAATAGAACTGAGTGGTGCATAGCTCTAGATGGATGTGGGAAGGAAATCTGTTAACTTCAGATTTCACACCAATCCATGTAAAACCACGTATTTTACATGTGTGCATACAGATATATACATAAACATGATTGCAAACTTTTTCTTGCCAGATATAAGGAAAGATGCAACATTCAATGATGATAACAACAGTCATTTTGAGGTTCTAACCACATAATATTGATATTATGATAATAATAATGTAACATAATACCTAAAGATAACTGTACACCACTGAGTTATGACACTGACAGAACTATATTACAGTGCTAGAATAGTTTAGTATCCCCAGGTGACAAATGTCAACTAGTATATGGATGAGCATTTAGTGCCTTTCAAGTGAAGCTTTTACCAAAAAAACCATTTCACTCTTTCTTCTTTTGCAGTTTAATTAAGAAAGAACTGCTTTTTAAAACAACTTTAATGCAAAAACAACAGAGATACAAGTGTGCCTAGATGAACCAACTGCCTATGAAATAAAAGTGCACCTTTACTCCAGAAAAACTAGATATTGTATTAAAATAGCACGGGCCAAAGCTACACTCTTTCCTTTAGAGAAGGAAAAGGGAGGTTCAAAACAAAAGAAAAAAAATTGTTGCTTAAACATACAGAAACATATACCAACAAGTTTTGTTCCAAAATGGTATTACTTGGGGTGAGAAAGGTGTGGTGGTGGAAATAATCTATAATCTCATTCTTAAATCTGTTTCTGTTATTAAATCAAAGAACTGAATTGTATAAACCTGAAGTATTGCCTAGAAAGGCATGACATTAATTTATCCCTTTGGGAGTGCTCAAGTAAGCTTGCTGTGGCACTTTTTTTTTTTCCTAAAACTTGCATTCTTCTTTCCAGTGATGGATACACCCAAGCAAATTAGGTACTGGGGTTTCAATAATCATGTTATCTTTTCCTAAAGTATTTGATGGAACACACTGTCTGAAATTCAATTAATAAACCCCAACCCTTTAATTGACCTATTAAGTTGTTAAATGCTTGAAGAATTGCTTTTGAACCTTGTAAAAACTACAGGTATGTAATATAAAACATGTACCATTGGCATGACATCATGGTTAATTGAAGAAATAGTGGTAATAATAAGATTAATGCAATACTGACTCAAAGTCTATCACTGGATAGGAATAAGTAAGTGAAAAAACGCATCAATGGGGAAAAACAATTCTTAATCAGCAAGTAAGTATCTAGAGACTACAGAGGACCACAGCATGAACATCAGTCAACTATTTGCAAAAAGGCATACATTTCAAGGGAGATATTGGAACAGGAACATATTGCCTAAGAAGAAAGAAATCAGTGTATCACTATGGCTTTAACTATCACACTGTTGAGCCAGCTGCACCCACCAATCTGGGCAGCTGCTGCTAGACACTACTGTGGCGGGAAAAAAGGAGCACCGGAAAGGTCCACAATCAAGGCATCAGCATCAATAAAATTGTACCTGACATGGGACTAAATGCCCAGAAGGAACACAGGGAGTTTTTTAAACTTTTGTGAGGTGCCACAACAACAGAAGCCACAGCAGCACCTGCCATCATGAGTGACTGAGGGAGCAGAGAAAGGTCATATATGAAGTCAGAGAGACTGTAGCTTCTTTTCTGGAGAAATCCCAAATCTCACTTTAAAGTAATCCCAGGTTACCTTAAATCTTGGCAACAGCTTTGAGCTTGTTCTTCCACAAATCAGAAATCTTGCCACATGCCCCCTTTCCAGAACATGTGAGAAGAACTCATTATGGTTAGTTAATTTTCTTAGCAGACATCTAATGAGAATAGCTTCACCTAGAGGCTCTCTCATCTGTCACAAAAGTTTTTCTCATAGTCCCTAACTTCCTTATCAAGAAGCCACCAGCCTGCATAGAAACCCATGTCTGAACTGAATTACAGCAATTGGAGTGAAGTTCTAAACTCAGTGACCTTCTGGAAAACTAAACATTGTTTCCCACCCATTCAGTGTCCCTGCCATTTAAAAATCCCTTGCTGTTCCAGTAACCCTTTTCTTTCTGCAAAATCTTCTTAGATTTTTACCTGTTTACACCTGATAATGTAAAAACAGCTATAATAACATTTTTTTGCCGTTGCAGACAGCCCACAGAAGAGTTGTTTTGCCAGATCCCCAGTGGAGAAAGAATGCCAAAAAATTCCCTGTACCTTGCTTAGGACTTTGTTGGCCTAGAAAATTGACTAAGTATGTTAGAAAGACTTTTTTTTTTTTTGAACCTGACTCTGAAACAGGTACACTGGAAAAGCTTTAAAGTACAGCTATACCCCAGTTACAGCACCTAATTAACAACACGAAATGTGGCACAACAATGCTGTTAATAAGTTATATTATCGTCTGTTTTAATGCTTAAAATATTTACAAGCTACAGGACGTTGCTGCCTCAGAAATTAAATCTGAAGTATTTCAGTACCAGCTATACTCATTGCTTTAGAAAATCTGAATGTCAGATATATCAAAACTGAGTACCAGTAAAATTTCATGTCAAATTCCTTTTTGTCCATTCACAGGAAGGTTACAGGTAAGGGCTTTGAATCAAGAGCCTATATAGCCAGGTAACATAACTGGCATATTGCCAAGATGAAAAGCAAAAGACAAGTTATCTATGCTGCAAAATCACTGTCATACACTCTTTGTTGCAGTGCCAGAGATGTTTTAAAGGGAGATTTGCCTTTTGAACACCTTTAATAGGCTTCCTCGGAGTTTTAATTAGTAAGAGATCCAAGCAGTAGCTGACAGCTGGCAGAATCTCCTGTCGTGAGTTAAAGTCAACCTAATTAAGATTCTGGAAGGAAAGCATATTCCTCCCAACACCCTTAATCAGTCAGGCTTGGTTAGAAATGCAATATGGAACCTTTTGCCTTGACAACAGCATAACCTTGGAAATACAGCACTTCCAAACAATAATAATAATGGAGTGATTTCTTCATATGGAAATTTAGTAAAGCTACTACTAAATCTCTGAAATGCATTCTCCACCTTACCCTTAATAAATGTTAATATAATTTAAGATTATTTATCATACTTAAGATTTGGCATTTTATGACTGAGACATTTTGTGCTAGTGGAGTCATGGACAATGACATATAAGCTGCCCCTAAGAGGTGACTTTCACCATTTCCTCCCCCCCCCGGCACTTGTAAGGATATCTAGCTATTTACAACTTAAATGGAAATACAACTAGAACATTCAAGTTGAACCAGATATACATGGGCAAAGAGAGATTTGTCTTTATCACAAGCCAAGGGCTGTCTCGTCAGCTCAGGTTCAGTTGCCAGCCTGAACCTCCCGGTGTCTGCACTCTTTACACTCTACTGTCTGAAGAAAGCTGACTCTCAGGACAGAGAATTCTGCCGTTCAAACTTTGCCTCTGAAGTACTATAGCCATAACTAGCTCAAACTTTGGGGTTCCGCAAGCTTAATCCACACTTTGGCACAGCTACCAAAAGTCTGTCTAATGTTCTTTATTTTTTTAAAGCACACTCGAGATGTATTTTAGTTGTAAACTCCACCTTCAGATTCTCCTTTATCTTTATCTAAAATCATTACTGCCTACAGCCAGATTCTAGTACCTGGCCCACTCCTGGTATGAGAGACTGCAGACAGCTGAAGATACCTGGTGAATACATACTGGAAAAAACAAAAACAAAACCGAAAACCAAACAACCCCGACCACTGTCTAGAGTAAGGACTGCTCTGTGGATCAATACAACTCCCAGCAAACCCAAGAACCACAGAAGACATGAAGACATATTTGAAGAGAAACTTCAGTTAGAATTATAGTATAAAGTCTCCACTCCCTTTTTTTCCCTTCTGCTGTCTTTTTCTACCATGTACTCACACCTCAACAATAACTTAACACTTGGCCTGGTTCTCCACTGCCATATACAACGTACAACCATTTATCTCTCTGCAAATGTAATAACATTGCAGCCATTCTAGTGTCATCACATTTTATAGTCCTTTTAGACAGTTGTAAATGATTGCAGAAGGTACAAGGCAGTCAGGAATCAGGCCTACAGTACTTAGAGTGATTACAATGAATATGAAAATAATCCCTCTCTTTGTAAAACAAAATCCTACAAAATGTGTATACACTGAGGTTAAAGCCTCTTGGAGCAGCTGCTAAGATGCTGCTTAGACTACTCAATTATACTATCAAACCATCAGCAGCTGCCCAGGTGATTCTATTCTCTGTACAGAAGCTGTGCAGTACAAAGAATAAGATGCTGATTTTAATAGCAGATCTAAGGCAGCCTAGCCAGCACAAGCTGCAACCACTCTGAAAGAAGCTGTACCCACAAACTCCTATTTCTGTTCCCCTAGTCACATCTGAATAATCTAAACAACAGATGTAATTGTGGCAGCTAACATCCCAGACCTACTGGGTGACTCATGAGACACACAGAGACCCCTGAGAAAAAGGACTGGGAGCAAGTGTTCAGCATGCTGCCATTTTGTACTGTGATAAAACCAGTGACAAAGCTCCCCTTGAAGTACATGACAGCATTATGAATATTAATACTTAAAATGGGTTCAGTCTTATTTATCTTTTGGATAGTGTTTTCATACCTGCAGGATAAACTTCCCCTCACAAACACCAGGGAAGAGCCGCCTTTTTGTAATGATGTATTGCTCTTTAGATATTCAGATGGGTAGCTACAGGGCCACAGCCAGGAAAGCTGCATTTCCCTTAAGCTACTATATTCTATAGACAGGCAGTCTCCTTCTTTCTCAACTTTCAGCATTACATGTCCCCCTTCTTAAATTAGCTAATTTTACTTCTGCCTTTTTCACTCCTGCTCAATATCCAAGTTACAGCTTCAAGTCCAGTGCAGTTAACATCTTATTTTCCATCTTTCCATCACTGTGTTTTCCTCTGCAAATCCCCAGCACACAATTTATTTCCATTACCAGGACACCTTCCTTGACTTAAGCTGCTGTGGCATTCACACCGAGTACACAGTTACAGCACTTCTATGTCTATCCTCACTCCTGCTGGCCGCCATCAGGCAGTACTGACTGTTCTTCCAGCGTCAGCCCCTTTTCCCTCCTCCTTCTCCCCACAGACTGTTCCAGTTTTCTCTGAGCCCTGAATATCATCTCCCAGCCTGAGCTTTCCCCCATCTCATCTTTCACGGGCTTTACCTGTAACTCCACAAACTGTCTCAGGAAAAAAAAAAAAAAGCAAACTAGTAAGGAACCACAAAGTCCTTCAGAAAATTTCCTGCTTCAGGACATCAACTTCAAACCAACCAGCAAAACCCCACAAAACACCAAACAGAAGAAATACAGACCTCACTCACCCCCCTTCCCCGGCTCCCAGGGAGCTTATTGTCCCCTCATTGCTTCAATAGGCCTCAGGACAATTTTTGATGAGACAAACAAGGCAGAAACAAACATAACAAAACACAGATTTTCAAAACTAGGTTACAAAGCCAAGTATATACCTACTTGTTTGAGGGGTTCATCCCACCACTTTCGGATCACGTGTGAGAGGGAAACAGGGCTGCAGAGTGAGGGAGGAGGAGGAGGGAGCCTGGGTGACGCTGGCAGGGCAGGGACTTTACTGACCCACGTACCTGCGGAGGCTGGCAGTGATGGCAGGCTCCGTCAAGGCTCCTCAAGCTGGATCGGGTCCAAAGCCAACCTTGGGAATCCTGAGGAAAGTACAGGAGGTCCAGAGAGCGGTTACCCACAGCCCGACTGAAAAGGGTTGTAGTGCCCTGGCCTGAGCTTAAATAGGGCCTGGGTTCAAGGGCTGGTCAGGGCGGTCAGCACCTGAAGCCCAGGTGGGGCTGGTCAGGGTCGTTAACACCTGCTGGGGCCCTCAGCACCCTCACAAAATGCCTCTTATTTCACTAGGTGGGGTTACACCTGTTACAAATAAGCAGGTTGATTTCAGCAACAACATTTTGAAGTACATAACCACTGCATTAAATTCCCTTCTAGTGCTATTAACCAAGGAGCTTGCCCTTATCTTACAACTTTGGTTTTACTTACAGCTAAAATGAATGTCAGAAATTGGGTACCCCTAAACCAAGCACTAATCTTAGTCCCAAATGCATGCCAAAGATATACACACTGCACTTTCTAAATTGACCTTATACACCAGGAGGGCTGAAGCAGCCTTGCTGGGATAAGGTAAGCAGGCTTCCCCATCACCTTTACAGGAAAAGAGAAACCTGTGACTCACAAATGAGTCCACAGCCTTCTCAAAAGCACCTGTGGCATTATTCTGTCATACAAACCAAGAAACAAAGGAATTCAATAATTAAGGGCAAGATGTTAAGCCAGTGTAAAGTACTTTAGCTCCCTGATTTAACTTCTGTGATGAAGGGCTTACATAAGCCGGGACTTGGCTCAGGTAATAGCTGGTTTATGCCAACAGCTTTACACATACATTTACATGCAAAAATATTAAATAGAAGATTGGAACAGCAGTATTTAAGATTGCAATGTGAGAAATATCAAAGATAAACAGGAATCTAAAGTAAACCATTTTCTAATTTAAGCTGCTCCAGCACAGAAAATCTCTCTCCCACCCCAAATTATCATTTTTGACAAGTACCAAAGGTTTTCTCTCTTCTATAGGTTCTAGGTTGTTGAATTACTGGTCTATAGAATTTAGTACCTTGCCAGAAAACGGGGACAATAAGTGATGCCTTCGAAGACTTTCTTCCCTGTTACACCTGCTGTGCTTAGACAAAGCAGAATGAAAAGTGAGAAGATGGAGTTAAATTTTTCCTGATCCCTGAGGCAATCAGTGTATTCCTTGGAGTATGAAATTTGATTACATTTATTATCTTAGCTTGCATAGCTCTCACTGTCCTTACCGCATATAAAATACTTCAGTCCTGTTAGAGATCCCGCACAGCACTTGACTCGATAGCTTCCTCAGGCAGGGAACGCTACAGGTGGACTGTGCTACATGAAAGTCCACCAACCCAAATGTCAAAATATTAGATTTCATCACTAAGAGTTTACACACCAAGGTGGAAGTAGATGATAATGGGGCAGCCTGGGGAAGCTTCAACTGTCATTGCTAATGCAGCACCTGTTCTCGAAGTAAAATATATTTATACTCCATCCTCAGAGGCTGTCAATGCAAGTCCTTTCAGGGACACTAATTTTAACCTCAAAAATTGACAAATCATTTTATACTTGGCATGAAGAGCGAAACAGTCAATGGAATCTAACTGAATAAGAAACCACAAAATATCTGAAATGAAGAACATGTTTTTAATGGCTTACTTCTCTCCCACCCTTACGTCTGTCTGTGATGGATGATGTGACAAAACAATCCTCACTAAATTCTAAGTAAATTAGGATTAGCAGAAGCGGCAATACATTTATCTTATTTAGTAATAGTTCTTTGTTTCCCATTGGTATCATCTTTTGGTTTTCTAGTTTATGGCATTATTCAGTGTGAGGGCTGAGATAAAAAGGCTGGAAGATTAATAGAGTAGGAGGAATGGGCAAAGGCCAAGTGTTCTCATGACACACAGATTAAGTGCATTAAGGAAACACATTATGGCACTTCAAAATATGCCTTTCCCAATGACAAAATTTGCTAAGCTACCTGCTGCAAGAAATCATGCTTCTGAACATAGTGTAGTTTGCTTTCATGTAACTGAGAACACGCGCTAATAAGGAAAACTTGTGGTTTTTTGATTTCCGCAAAGTGCCTTACCTTGTTGCTCATTAAAAAGATAAGTGATAACAAAGTAAGCCATTTAAGCAGCAGTGTATTTCAGTTCAGTGCAAAAGGAACCATGGCTGCTCAAAACTTTTGGGAAAAAAACAAAACAAAACAAAACGCTATTTGCTTTTGCAAGGTGTTCCAGGAAAAAACCTCAGTGTTATGATAGTGGTTGTCCAGCAATATATAAATGTTCCCTCTGACACCCTTTCGCCCCCTGCCCCTTTTCCCACCTGCAATTAATATATATCAGAATTACCTAGTTAAATACTGTCTGGGAGAAAATGCAACATATCAAGTCACTGAACACCACAATTACAGGAAGGTTCCATTGTTCACTACCCAGTTAGGCCACAGTCACCATGTTTGAGAATATAGCAGTGACTCAGATGGCATGCAATTTCACCTGTTCAGCAAATTCATGGAGTGCTGCAAGTTTCATTTGCTGTAGTACTACAGGAACACCTCAAATATAGGAATAATTATTTAACAAAAAGCATGCTGCCAAGGTTGAGAGAAATTAATTTGGAAACAAGTGGCATATTCATGAGTATTTTTCCTTTGCTATTTGTATGCCTCCAACGCAACCCTAATAAGTACTTTTGAGGAAATAATTGACTTGGTCATTCAATCTGAACATGTATTTGATATTTGAAGGTTATTAAACTCAGACACATGTCCACAGAATTCATATATTGAAAGCCCAATTAAAATTGAAATACAAAATCAATCTTCTAGTCAAAATATAGTCGTGCTGTCTCATGATAGTAAAACATAACCATTCTCACATCAGGTGTTGACACTGAACAATTCACCTCATTCTTAAACCTATTTTTTTCTTTTGCCTAATTCCCAATTCAGTTACCCATTTTTTTGTTATGATTCTGAACACCTGCTGTACTACCAATTCTACTTTCATAAAAGCTGCAAAGATTTGTGCATGTGTATATATGTCAGTATATAAAAATAAACATGAAGGTGATTCAAAACATGACAGTATAAGGGGCAAATGCTAGTAGCTGTAAGTAGCTTTTATTACCTCCTTTTTTCTTTTTTTTTTTCTTTTTTTTTTTTCTTTTTTTCTTTTTTTTGTTTATCCCAATTTCCCCTGAAATACTTAAAGATCCTAATCAAGGTTCTTGGACAAATATTTTGGTCTAGCACTGTATCTGGAGAAAAAAGAGCTGAAGATTGAAGCAATATAAAAAAGCTCTGAACACATCCGTACATGTATTTTTTAGTATAAATAATCAATGTTAATGGTGCCAATTTGGCAAAACACTTGAGGCCTTGATTATACTTAAATACCAGATAACTTACATTATAAATTGAAGCTAATTTTTACTCACATTCAGATGTTGACCATTCTCTGGTAAAAGAAGAATTTAATTTAAGCTTTAATTCAACCTTAAACCTTAATTTAGTAGGACATCCAGTTTAAACCTACCCCACATTAATAATAGCTATTTAATCAAAGTATCACAGAGAAACAGTAGTCTATAACATGAGCTACCAGCTACCAATGTCACCAATAGCACTGTAGAAACCTCAACAAAAATCCCCCTTTATTTTGCAGATGCAAAAGCCTCAACTTAATTTTCGTAAAATCATATAAAATATGGTGAATTTTTATGAATATAAAAAATCCACAGAAATAAAATATATTGTCATGATGACCAAGACCTGTGGCTCAAGCTTATACTCCCTGAAAGATTTACGATCTAGTGAGACAGATGAGGATTCATGGCAGTAAACTTGAGTCTTCACAGTTGAAAAAGTGATGAATTGTCAGAAATAAAAGATACAGCAAAATATTTCCGGTCCTATTAATTCTCAGGTTTCATCTTAAGCATCAATAATTCCCACATCTAAAAGCATAAATGCAATTAATTAAGTGGCAATTAAAGAATGTTCTCTCTCATCACACCAGATTAGCTCACCTCAGACATACTGTGTTCACATCCCTAATCCTAAAATGTAAAGAAAAGAAAAGGAACTTTCAAACTGGGTACCTTTGGACATGCAGTGCTATTTGAATCTGTGCTCATTTTAAGGAAGTCAATAAAGAAGCATACTACAGAGCAAAGCAAACAGGCACATTTGAGTTGCTCTTCAGCAGCAGCACCGATTTGCCCAGTGGCTGCAATCAACTGCTTTTAAGATCAATCCTACCGCTACATTTAGCTTAGACGTCGAAACCAAAAATGATTTCATTTAGATTTTTGGCCTCATATATTTGGAGTACCTATTTATTCCTTAGGGAAACGCTGTTATTATGTCCAGCAACTGAAAGAGTAATATATCTGAAATAGTAAACAGGGACAAACGCTAATCCAAACCTATTAGGCCTTTCAAACAATTGCATTATTGTTCTCCACTGCTTTCCTCTCTGTTTAGTCAAAATGCCATCATCATGATTTTATACACACTTTGCAGTTCAGTGAAAGTTGAAACTCTTCCTTTTCTGAGAGGTGTAATTCTAAGCAGGCTAGTTTTCTAAGCATTGTAAATTATACACACATTGGTTGAAAGAAGAAAAAATATAGCCACATTTCTTTCTGCTTGTTGTGGCTCTTTCGCCACAAGACAAGGAAGATTTTACCAGCTTTTACGAAATACTAACATGTTCTGATTAAACTCTCCTAAGATTTCTTAGATGTATTTCATAAAGAATGTCTTTCTGACAAAGTTCTTGAAGCTTATTATCAGGATCACCCAGCAGTGGACTACCCAGATGAAACACACTTGCGCTAACAGTTTTCCCCATGCTATCGTGAATTTAAAAAAATATTAAAATCATTCTGCAAAACAAGGCTATGGTAACGAAACATGTTCCATTTTATTTTAAAGCATTTGTGTTCTCTTTTACTGACAACATAGAAATTCTAAAAAGGGAATATATAAATCAGGTACAAAATGCAAAGTATCTCTAAAATGAGTTGGTTTATGCTAGTTTTAGGATTTTGCTATGAGGGTGTATCAATGATATTTTCTACTAATATAGAAGTAGCAGTTTGCATATTAAGCATTGAATTTTCAAAAGTAGCCAAGTGCTCTGGGAACATATTTTCCTTGCAATTCACTGGATTACTTTTCCTTAATCACTTTGTATAGTGACATAATGATACTCATACAAGTTGGCAATAGACAGTCACTTTGTTTTGTATATTTTGAGTGAAAAAATGTTTATTTTCCATACATATGATTTATTTTCAACTGAAGTTGAAAAACAGTGAGGTCTGGGCCTCATTGGCAGTGACCCTGAGCAACAGGTCTTGACTCCAAACAAGATCTGCAGAGCTGTTTGGAGAAAAGCAGTTGCACTGACTGCTGGGCAAAGGGTAATTCAGGATCTGTGGCAGGATTTTGGTGGTAATGTGAACATTCTGCAGATCCTATCACTAGGCTCACAGATGCAATCACCCAGCATTTTCTTTTCCAAATTAGCAGATTGTGCACGTTGTTTGTATATACTGTTGAGTATTCTGTTTATTTTTAAATCCTTAACTGCTGTTACAATGAGCATTTAACACCATATAATAACATCATTAATTTTATATATTGAAAAAAGTGGATATTGAGACATGTCTTTTCCCAACTCCTTCTTAAATTGTGTGCATTGCAGAAATGTCCTGTAACAATCTCTGAGAAAAACAAACCAGCTAATACAGTAATTTTTCTGATTTGCTTTAAGGACAGTATTACAAAGTAATTTTTGTATCTGGCAGCAAATTACATTTTGTTTGTAAAATTCAAGGCAATAATATTCATATTACACACATGTGCACATTCCCCCCCCCCATTTCATCTTTGTCAGAAAGATCTCAACTATTCAGGATCAAATTTCATTCCCATTTAATACAAAAGCAGTGATTCAAAATTTACACTTGAAAAATGTAAAAAAAGAGGTACCAAAGTGGTCATTTAATCACGTAACTTTTAATCAGAGAACTGCTATCAGTTCAAGACAGTCAAACTCAGTAAAAACTGCTTTTCCTTCCATCAACTCTGAATTTGGATATTTGACTTCAAAAAGACTTATTTATAAAAGTGAAGGTACAATTGGTGCACAAGGCTGGAGGAACAAATCAGAAATATTACTGATAAGGAAAAAAAAGGTTGAAATGGCTGAGTCCTGGAGTGAAAAAGATGTAGGTTACATGCTTGTCTGTGAAACCAAATTACTTGAAGGCACTGGGCAAATCACTTAAAGCTTCATGTTTTGGTTCTCATGGATGGAAAGAAAGTGATCATTTCTTTCTGCCTTTATAGATGGCTGTTGCTTAGCTTTAAGAAGAGTTTCTTAGTTTATGAAATTATGTGTGCATGTGTACAAACATGTGTATATATAATATTTATTTAAATGCTAGTTGAGACACATACCCATATATGTAATCTTCTCTTGAAAAGCAATCTTTGGTGTGGTTTCCAAGCACTAATGCTATATAAAAGAGACAATAAATAGTCTCCACAGAATTTAACTATCCCAGTGCAGAAGAAAAAGGATATGGAAACAGGAGTCTGGGAGAGTGTCTGGGAAAACATATGCACATGTGTGGGTGTCTGGTTTTGTCTGCCTACAGAGCTACCATATGTTTAATTTGAATTATAGGGAAAAGGAAACCCAAAACTCTGCAACCCATTGATAGTTTAACACTTCTGACTTTCAAAAGGGCAAGTGAACAAATCTCTTTCACTGCTGATATTTCAATACAAAGACATGCAACATATAAAGCGAAATAATTTACTTTGATGCATCATCATTATTTGCTAAGGTAAATTAATAAACAGCACCTTTGGGTGCAGCCAATTCATTCAGTTCCTGTCACAGTTGATTAGAGTATCTGACTGAGCTGTAATAAAATGGAGAGTGAATTAATATATGATAGTTTCCTTTGTTTACTTAATGCAGAACAATTACCGCTTATTCATTCCACCAATCACAATTTTCCTATAAACAGTGAGCATTTCCACCTCTTGCCTAGAGTGTTGAAATGAAAAGGGTCATTACTCACATTTTATTATTGCCCAGAGCTCTTAGTTACTGTGAAATAGAGGAGTTGAGGTGTAAATATGTAACATACAGTCTAACTAATGACATTTGTTTGAAAGATCTATGATTAGCAATATTAAAACAAAATCACAATGCCTGAACATTCTATAAATTTAATCTTAGAGTGTTGTACTCTCTAACACTAATGATATTCCAATAGTGTGTGTATACTGTAGACAACTTCTCATCAGCTTGAATATTATAAATATGAGTAGCGTTCGTGAATCATCAGTATTCTACTCCACTAGCATTGCCCTTTGCAAAATGTGTTCAGGTCATCCTAAATTAATTTCTCACTTTTTGCACGCTACAAAAATAAAAATATTTAAGTTCATTCTTTAAAACTGTCTTTGATCACCAACCGCCCATGGGATATTGCAGATTTATTTTCCAGTTACTACTGTACATTATTACTCAGTATCCATTCCTCTTTCATTTTTCTGCTACTACATCTTTCTTCTGGTACAGTTATACTCTCCTGTAGTAGGCATGTAATTACTTTAACCAGTAACTTTCCACAGGGAACAACACTGTCTTTGCTTATACTACCCAACTTCCTTACAAGGACCTGATTCTCTTCTAAGGTTACTACACATCATTCTAGCAACTTGAAGAGTACTTTCATACTTTGTGATCATTATTTGTTACCAAGGACATGTAAATGCTTAATGCACATGGGAGTCATACCCAAGGGTTTAAATTAAGCCCTAGTTGAATTATGATCAATATAGCCTCTCACTTTAGTCAACCCAAAATTTCATTTTCTCTCCATTATTTTTGCTTACAAGCTTCATTGTGTATGCCTGCTTATACAGGCTTCCCTATCATACAGATCAGTTCTGTGAATCTGTATTGTCTGGCAGGAATCCTTTTGTTCTATTATTTGTGGTGATGTTCCTACTGTGGTTTTGGATAAGTTAATGAAGTTTAATTTAGTAGGAGCTGCAGGTACTAAACATATTGAAAATCCAACTATTTTTGATGGGGAGCCCAATTATGGTTTAAATTACCTTATTCCAGGTAGTTAGGCCCTCTGCACCACTTAGAAATTTCAGGCAATAGGCTTGCAGTTGCATTATCAGGATTAATCCATTCATACAAGACAATTTGGTAAGCACTACCATCCTATAGAAACATTTACACATAAACCTTACCTCAGACCTTCTGCAGAACTTTTGAAACAGCAAGAACAAAAATTCTGTAAGCAAGCAGGCAACTGCCTTCTTTACACTTTGGAGTCTGATTATGGGTAAAACAAAACCCAAAAGACACCATTTCCATTAATATTTATTGGAAGCATAGTGTCTATCTAAACACTTTTAGGGCTTTTATTTGCATAAAAAGAATGTCTCGTACTCATCAATAGATGTTATCTGCAGATTACCTCTGGGATTTCCTATTCTTCTCTGAAGCTGAAAAGCAAAGGAACTGTGTTGGCCAAGGTCAGACAGAAACTTAGGCTGAACTGCAAACTGAAATTGCAAAATGACACATTTATTGCCTCTCAACAGTCATTCTTCCACCATTCTGTGCTACAAAATAAAATTTTTTTGTAATATTATTATTTCTTTATTTTCTTGTGTCATGGAAGTATATGGAACAAGGGATAAAAAAAACATGCAGTGCACATGGGAGAACAGCACTTTTTAAAAGCTGTAATTCAGAGACTCCTAAATAGAGCCTTCTGCAGCTCCTCCTGGCACAGCTCTGTGCCAACTGCAGGCATTGAGGAAGGCAGCATTCATTGCCCAAGCTGTTGTAGCCTGGAGGCAAAATCAAGGGAATTTAGCTTTTTAAGCTTCTCTGCTTTCCTGTAGCTGTTGCCCAGGCAATTTTCTGCATATGATGAAGAGGAAGCCAGTGGCTCCCCTGATGTCACACACCTAGGCCAGCTCAAAAGCCTCATGGTCACCCTCTCTGAAAAGGCAGCACATTGTTTTGATGTGCTAGTGTGGTACACATACCACTCCTGGGAGCATTACATTTAATGAAGGATTGAACAGATGTTCTTTTACGAATCTTTGCTAGAAAGTCAGTATTGCATGGCACTGGTACTTGGACCACTTCTCTTCCATTTAATTAAGAAATGCTGAAATGTGGTGAGTGATGGATGGAATGGGCCTGGTCCCAATCCCAATGAAGTCAAGGGAATGACTCCTTCAGATAAAATGGATTTTGCATTAGGAATTACATGCCACGTGGCTGTACAGACTGCTGACACAAGCACTGTAATTTCAGAAAATAGCTTGTTCTTAAGATACACTCTGAAGACTTCAGGAGGGAGGGAGGGAGGAAGGGAGGAAGGGAGGAAGGGAGGAAGGGAGGAAGGAAGGAAGGAAGGAAGGA